>JAWQFJ010016504.1:42500-44706 GCA_034096865.1 Theodoxus fluviatilis | reverse complement strand
ATGTTTGTGTGATGTGGTGCTGGGTGGCTGGTCCGTGTGTAGGGCTTTTCGGCGCGTGTTGTGGTTAGTGTGTTTTGTCTGGTATGTTGTGTGTGCGTGTGTCGTGCTGTGCGTGAGTGTCGTGGTGTGATTGTGTGTTTGTGTGTGTGTGTGTGAGTGCTGTGTGGTGTGGGTTTGTGTGGTGTGTGTGTGTGTGTGTGTGTGTGTGGTGTGTGTTGTGTGTGTGTGTGTTGTGATGGTCGTGTGTGTGTGTGTGGTGTGTGTGGTCGTGTGTGTGTGGCATGTGGTCCTGTGTCTATTGTTGGGCCAGGTGGGGGTGGGGGGGGGCCCGGTTGTGACATGTGCGTGGGTGCCGTGTGGCTGTTTTGTGTGCTTTGTGTGTGTGTAGTGTGTGTTGTGTGACGTGCGTGGTGTCGTATGGGTAGTTGTAATTGGTGGTGTTGGTGTGGTGGTTGGTGCGATAATGATATGAGGGTGTGGTAGTTACGTGTTGGAGCACCTCCAGGAGCATTCAGTCCTGTGTCAGGCCCACTTAAACAGCAGGTCCACTGAATCGACTACACTTCATCACACAGGCGAGGTGAGCGTGCATTGACATAGAAGCGTGATATAGGGGCGAAAAATTCCACTGTTACGCAGCCATGTGGGGATGCACCCGCACTATGCTAACTTGATACGCTGTATGGGGAAAGCTGTAGCCCCATTTCCACAGTCAGCGCTTCCCTGGCTTCGCGTCGGAGGCCTGGTTCCCCAGGAGCATGCTTTTCACAACGTCCTTCGCCTGAACACCATCCGCTGCGCCCAACATTCTCGCGAGCTTCCGGTGAGTAATTAGGGCAGGGAGGGGGGGACGTGTGTGAGGATTACCAGAGTTTTATTAATAAAAAGGCTAAAACTGTTGCCTGTCACTGACATTGTGCGCACTAACTCGGCCCCGACCTAAGAGCACCATGCCTCCTTTACTTCCGTCTGAAAATGGGACTCATGCATTCTCCGCATACCTAGTAAGAGCTCAATGTGTGTGTGTGTCGTGTGTGTGTGTCTCTGTTGGGTGGTGTAGTGTGTGTGTGTGTGTGTGTGGTGTGTGTGTGTAACGTGTGTGTGGTTTGTGTTTGGTTTCCTTTGTTTTCAATGTCACGGTACGCATTGGCAATTATACCGGTACCCACTCAAGGTGCTGATTCAAACTTGACATACATAATGTGGGCTCCATAAAGAAGTTATAGGATATTCACCTTTGAGGTAGTGACATCATCGGCCATTTTTCGGGGGTGAGGGTGGGGGAAGGGGGGGTCGGGGTGGGGGGTGGGGGGGGGATGTTTAGCATTAGCCAGCGTTTGGCCATGGCGACCCTTGCCTGAGAAGAACTTTGCCCCAGCAGTGGTCACGCGTGGTAGAGATAAGGATGATGAGGGAAATATAGAAGCGTGCTCTCAATAAAGATAACCCCTGTCCATCTCTGCACTTATATCATGTTTCTACTCATAAGATGTTTGGTCTGTGAGGAGAAGGATGGGAGGGGGGAGCCAATGGTGCGGCGTAGGCGGTGGCGGCGGCGGAGGAGGAGGAGGAAGAAGACGAGGAAGAGGACGAAGACGAGGAGGAGGAAGAGGACCAACACGAGGAGGAAGAGTACCAACACGAGGAGGAGGAAGAGGAAGAGGAGGAGGAAGAGGAGGAGGAGGAGGAGGAGGAGGAGGAGGAGGAGGAGGAGGAGGAGGAGAGGAGGAGGAGGAGGAGGAGGAGGAGGAGGAGGAGGAGGAGGACGACGACGACGAGGACGAGGACGAGGAGAACGAGGAGGACGAGGACAAGGACGAGGAAAACGACAAGGAGGAGGACGAGGAGGACGGGGAGGACGAGGAGGAGGAGGACGAGGAGGACGAGGAGGACGAGGAGGAGAAGTACGAGGAGGGCGAGGAGGACGAGGAGGACGAGGAGGAGGAGGAGGACGACGAGGAGGACGAGGACGACGAGGACGAGGACGAGGAGGAGGAGGAGGACGAGGAGGAGGAGGACGAGGAGAAGGGGGAGGAGGAGGAGGACGAGGAGGAGGAGGAGGACGACGAGGAGGAGGAGGAGGAGGAGGAGGACGAGGAGGAGGAGGAGGAGGACGAGGAGGACGAGGAGGAGGAGGTTCTCAGCCGAGTGGGAAGGAGAGAGGTATTTAGCAGTGTAGTGGATGAAGCCTGCTATTGTCTGCTTC
>JAWQFJ010016504.1:25000-32500 GCA_034096865.1 Theodoxus fluviatilis | reverse complement strand
GAATGGTTTTTAGCTTCCCCCTAGCCTCGCGCGAGATCACCACTGCAGCAGGGAGGCTGAGAGAGCGGGTTTGAATGCTACCCTGCTGCAGTCACTGCTTGCGATGCTCAGCTGCGATAGATACCTCCACTGCTGTTTCTGCCTCGGCGGAGGTCTGCTCTCGGAGCACTGTCCAAATCTTGATGCATTGGTGAGTCAGCACTGAGGTGATTTGATTTTTTAAAAAGGTTACGGTGGCTTTTTAATATTGCAAGTCTTCACCCATTGATAGTTGCTCAAACCGCACATTTTTATCCCCTGTCATCGGGCTACGCATAGTATCATTTCATCAGCATATCAACGTTCTGAGGACCACACAACCACGCTACAGATCAACGTTCTGAGGAACACCCAACCACGCTACAGATCATAGAGTCACTCTTTCCCCCCCCCCCCCCCTCTAGGTAAGCCTCACAGATACCTGTTTTACTCCTGGGTGGGGAGAAGCAGAGTAACTGAAGCATCATGATGAAGAATGCAACTCTGGGATTTTACAGCTGTGGACGCCGCACCCACGAGCCGCAACGACTGCAGGTCAAGATGCAAATCCCTGGGCCACAGAACCCCACATTCTGCTCAACAAGACGCGAAAGGGTCAGTCACGAGGCCGACCCTGTCCCTGGCACATTCGTCTTCCTGCCTCAAGGCTCGCACCTGAACGGCAGAAGTCGTTCGGCAGTCTTCAGTGTTTTGTCCCTTGGACACCAGCAGAGAAACGCACCACGAGAGAGGAAAACGGAAGTGGAGATTTCGCCCCTGATGCGACTGCGATGGCGCGAGCTGAGGCGGGGCACGTCTCCTCTGCAGGTCAGAGAGAAACGACAAGCGCGGAAAACGACGCCCGTGGTGGTCAATCTTTGAGGAGGAAACGCCCGAACGCCGCGAGAGATGACTCACTGCCAGTTTCAGTCAGTCAGACTCGATTGCTCACTGCCAGTTTCAGTCAGTCAGACTCGATTGCTCACTGCCAGTTTCAGTCAATCAGATGTGAAATGGGGCGCAAACAGCTTTTGACACCTTTCCCTCCTCATGAATTACGCACTAAAGCTTTCGAGGCATCTTGCTTTTCGAATGTCTTGCGAGTAAAAGTTTGGCACAGTTTCGGCTCAATGGGAACGGAACGTCAAGCCTCTATCATCGTAAACCTGACGTATTTTCGGTGAGAGATTTTATGTCTGTGTTATGATCAGTACCCGAGATGTGTACAAGGTCATTGGAGTGGGGTCTTCAAAAAGAATTCGCAGATTTTTGCATTTTTTCCACATGGTATCTGGCTTAGTACACAACCTGATGAAAGTTGCTTGCACTATAGAGGATGCACACTCAATAGGCCCAGTGTAGCAAAAGGGGAATTTTTTTCAGGAGAACGAGCCAAATAAAAATGCTATAAAAACTAAGTGGAGTTACAGAACACGTCCTCTCAGCTTTCCGAGAGAAGGCGTAGCAACTTTTACATGTTGCAAAAGTTTGAGTCAGCGAGCTGTTTTTCAACGTGTGAGTGTAATGCTATTAGCCATTCTAATTATCGAGCTTGCGAAACCACTGTATCTTTGCACAAAAAGACGGGTGTGACTTCTCAATACTTGTACAACCAGCTCATGTCCACTTATTTAGGACCACAAACACTCCTCTCTCTCTTTCTCTCTCTCTCTCTCTCTCTCTCTCTCTCTCTCTCTCTCTCTCTCTCTCGTGCCTTTGAGTGTGTGTGTGTCTGTCTGTTTGTCTGCTTGTCAGTGACAGACAGACAGACAGAGACGCAGAGAGAAAGAGAGAGAGAGAAAGAGAGAGAGAGAGAGAGAGAGAGAGAGAGAGAGAGAGATTTTCACTCACACAGGAGACAAAAAGACTTTTCATTACGCTTTACTTCTAAAACCACTTCAAGTTTACTCGTTTGTATTACTTCGTCTGAGTTGCTTAATGGCTGCTTCTTTCTCTCTGTCTCTGTCTGCCTGCCTGCCTGCCTGCCTGCCAGCCTGCGCTCTCTCTCTCTCTCTCTCTCTCTATTTCTCTCTCTCAGTCTCTCTCTCTCTCAGTCTCTCTCTCTCCCCACCCCCACCCCACCCCCACACCCCGCCCATCTGAGCACATTTTGAACGAGAGCTTGACATTGAAAGAGCAGCCAGGGTAGAGGGGGAGAAAACACCGTCTCGTTTGTACTGTGTGGTCGTCTGTCTCTCTTTATCAATGAGCCTGGCGAGGACGTCTGTGACTGGATGTTGTTATGGATGGGGGGAGCTTTTTCTGTCTGCAGTTTGGGCTCGTCTTTTTCTAAAGTCCGAGGCTTTTTGTTGCCAGAGCCGTCGGCAGACTCTCACTACACGCCATCCTGTCTGCAGCCAGTTTAATGACGTTCCTCCGCAGCCCTCATCTGGGACTCGGGGGTTAGAATAGACCCACCGCGTATTTCAACGAGGACTCCATACAAAGAGAACTTACTCAGGAAACTGAAACTTTATCACTCCAGGTTTACTGGAGGTCCTACAGACTTTATCTGTGTGTGTGTGTGTGTGTGTGTGTCTGTCTGTCTGTCTGTCTGTCTGTCTGTCTGTCTGTCTGTCTGTCTGTCTGTCTGTCTGTGCCGACTCAACGGCTGATTTCTCAAAACCTACTGGGCGGATTTCCTTGACATTTTGCACACTAACTGAAAGTTAGGTCCGATTGAATGTATCAAATTTTCAGAATCAAGGCTTGAAGAGAAAGTGGTTTTTTAAGGTCGTACACTCGACATCGCCTCCCCAAATACTCAATTCATGGAATGGCGAAATTGCAAAATGTGTGACGTCATCAACAACGTGACGTCATTTGCGAGTAGAATTTTGAGGAGGATGAATTTCGTACACTCGGAAGCACCTCCCTAGATAGTCAATAGATGTAAGAGCCTAATCGAGTCAAACTCTTTTCCTACGTTCACAAAACAACATTTGGCTTCTTCGTATGATGAGCGTCTACCAGCAGACGCAAGAAAGCGATACTACGCTGTGTTGACTTCAAATTCATTCCATTTGTGAAACCTGTAAAGTATATGTACCATCTAGATCGTTGCCTTTGCTGGTTAAAAGCCTGGAATCGCCCAGCGAACTAGCTGAATGTCGACACAATCACATGGCACTGTTGTACATTTGCAGTCAACGTAAGATCTCGTACGACGATTTGATTCAAGGCCTAGTGCTAATTGTTTTGATGGTCTGGTCTCAGTGTCACAAATATATGATGATTTATTCAATCCCTGATTTAAAAAATAAGTACGTTGCCCTATATTGATCGAAATTCTGAGTGAAATAGATCTATTTCACTGTCCCGCCCGGCGAACTAGCTTGTTGCCGGCTGTATCGAGCTTGTGTGTTCGTGTAGGCCTACTCAAAAGTCAAAATCACAGTCGTCTCCGAAACAAGGAATAATCAGAGTAAGGGGGGAAAACATTTCGTTTGTTTTGTTTTGTTCTTGCAGCACTTCAAAGATGGTGTGTAGGTCTGTGACTGTCTGTCTCCATGTGTTTTGTGGTGTGTAGGTTTGTGACTGTCTCCATGTGTTGTGGTGTGTAGGTCTGTGACTGTCTCCATGTGTTGTGTGTAGGTCTGTGACTGTCTCCATGTGTAGTGGTGTGTAGGTCTGTGACTGTCTACATGTGTTGTGTGGTGTGTAGGTCTGTGTCTGTCTCTCTCCATGTGTTGTGTGGTGCGTAGGTCTGTGACTGTCTCCATGTGTTGTGGTGTGTAGGCCCCAAGCTAAAAGACACATTTTTGTATGATTTATTGTGGGTTTTTTATGCCAAAACCTGGAGGTTCAGCGCCAGCGGTTTTTATTTACTCGAAACAGCTCTGAACGTTTGAATGATTACTGACCTTTGATAGTCTACAATGGCTCACTGGTCGATAACATTTCATTCATTCATTTGGTCGTTTGTTTGTTATTCATGTGTTTACTCATTCTTTTATTAATTCATTCTTTCATTTCTCCACAGCCTTTACCCACAATGCACTATCCGTATCTTCAGTTCAGGTGTTGGCATTATTATTGTTTGTTTGTCTAAGGACTATTTGTGTGAGTGTGTGTGAGTGTGTGAGTGTGTGTGTGTGTGTGTGTATGTGTGTGTGTGTGTGTGTGTGTGCGTGTATGTCTATGTGTGTTTATGTGTGTGTGTGTGTGCGTATGTGTGTGTGTGTGTGCGTGCGTCCATGTGCGTGTATGTGTGTGGGCATGTACGTGTGTGTGTGTGTGTGTGTGTGTGTGTGCGTATGTGTGTGCGTATATGTGTGCGCGAGCGAGTATGTGCTTGTATGTATGTGCGTATGAGCATGTGTGTGTGTATGTGTGTGCATATTTGCGTGTGTATGTGTGTGTGTGTGTGTGCGCGCGTATTTGAGTGTATGTGTGTGTGCGTGTGTGCATGCGTATGTGTGTGTATGCATGCGTGTGTGCATGTGCGTGCGCGTGTGTATGTGCATGCGTGTATGATCGTGCGTGCGTGTATGCGTGTGAATGTGCGTGCGTACGTGCGTGTATGTGTGCGCGCGTGCGTGTGTGCATGTGCGTGCGTGCGTGTGTGTATGTGTGCGTGCGTTCGTGCGTGTGTACATGTGTGCGTGCGTGCGTGCATGTGTGTATGTGCGTGCGTGCGTGTGAGTTTGTGCGCCTGCGTGCGTGTGTGTATGTGCAAATGCGTGCGTGCGTGTGTGTATATGCGTGTGCATGCATGCGTGCATGTGTGTGCGTGCGTTCCTGTGTGTATGTGCGCGTGGGTGCGTGCATGTGTGTGCGTGCGTTCCTGTGTGTATGCGCGCGTGGGTGCGTGTATGTGTGTATGTGCGCGTGCGTGCATGCATGTGTGTATGTGCGCGTGCGTGCGTGTATGTGTGTGCGTGCGTGTATGAATGTGCGTGTGTGTGCGCGCCTGCATGCGTGCGCTATCCGGGAGGTCAGGGGTTTATTGCTCGCCTGTGGGGTCTAAAATTAACATGGTTCTGTATCATTATAATTGATGCGAAGATGGCGTACATACAGAGCGACTCTTTCCTATTGTCTTTTTGTCCGTTTGCAGATGCACGTAAGTGCATGGTTTCGTACAGTAACAATCTCCTCTTGCAGTGTGTACTTGTAGCGGGTGTATTTTTTAATTGTACGGACGAAAATTCACTCTTGCCATTATCACACTCGCCCATGCTATTCCACATCGCGAAACTATCTTTTCTTCACGCTACCGATGTTTGAAGTCAAATGCATCACACTATGAATCAGATAAGAAAAATTCACGAAGACATTTTTTGGGTCAATTTTCTGGATTCATTTCATTTTTCATTGCTTTCAATTATATCTAATGTGGCAAAAAAGCAAAAGATACGCTTTTTACAGTGCGATGTAGGCACATGCAGAGAATGAAATTGGCAACCCTGGGGCATTACTTTGGATAAGTTAACTTTTTAATCAATGCTTGTCTCGAGCTTAAAACAGCCTGTTAACAGTAAAATTCACTCCGATGATTGGCAAACGTTTATCTCTGGGGTACTGCTGTTTTACGATCTCTGGAATTAAAGTATTTTCCCAAGACGGTTAACTATCATTGTGTTTTTTTAATTTTTTAGAGTTGACAACACTGGTAGCAACATATGACTGGATAATTTAAAAATAACCCACGTCTTTCAAACCCCATCGCCCACGATCTGATGAGTGCGATGTTGTCGTAAATGCTGCTGTTGTCCAGATAACATTATTTTCTAATGGGTTTTTTCTCTCGCGAAAACAAAAAGGAGAGAAAGAAATAAAATTCCTCGAAGGAATGATGCATTCTTAAAAATTGCCACTGTTAGAAGCTGCAGATTTGTTTGCGTATGGGAAAACAGAATTCATGCGTTTTTTAATGAAGCACCTTCACTTGTTATATTTCTCGAAGCAGTTATTACACCAGCAGAAGGACCTGGTCTTCAACATGGGAGTAATGCAGTTGCACCTTTAAATTGTTTAGAATATGAGACTTCAATGCATGAGCAGACTTCAAGATCTAGAGTATGGTACTTCAAGGTATCCGTTAGGCAAACTTAAGATATAGAATATGAGACTTCTATGCATCAGTTAGGCAGGTTTTAGGTCTAGAATACGATACTTCAAGGCATGAGACGGGTAAACTTCAAAATATAGAATTTGACACTTCAAGATATAAGGCAGGCATACTTCAAGATCTAGAATATGAGATTTCTAGGCATGAGACGGGCTGACTTCAAGATTTCAAATATGAGACTTCAAGACATAAGGCAGGCATACTTCAAGTTCTAGAGTATGATATTTCAAGGCAGGAGAACTGCTGACATCAAAATCTAAAATATGATACTTCAACGCCTGAGATTGGCAGACTTCAAGGTCTAGAATACGACACTTCAAGGCATGAGACATACATACTTCAAGATCTAGAATATGAGACTTCAAGGCATGAGACATACATACTTCAAGATCTAGAATATGAGACTTCAAGGCATGAGACTGACTGACTTTAAGATCTCGAGAATGACACTTCAAAGCATATGACTGGCTGACTTCAAGATCTTGAATATGACACTTCAATGCATATGACGGGCTGACTTCAAGATCTCGTATATGAGACTTCAAGGCATATGACGGGCAAACTTCAATATCTCGTATATGAGACTTCAAAACATATGACGGGCTGACTTCAATATCTCGTATATGAGAATTCAAGGCATATGACGGGCTGACTTCAAGATCTCGTAAATGAGACTTCAAGGCATATGACTTCAAGGCATATGACGGGCAGACTTCAAGGTCTCGAGTATGACACTTCAAGGCAATATGACAGGCAGACTTCAAGATTTAGAATGTAAGAGGGTGAGAATATGATGTCTAGACCACTGCAGTTAAACGCATTATCTCTTATTCCCATTCTAGTGTGTAGTGGATTGTAACTGCAGAGATACGTGAGAAGGCGCTTGGCGCTCAAGCTCTGTTGCTGCCTTAGAGATACATGTTACTCGCACAGACTGGTTTTAGCGCCTGACTTCCGACTTCTATTCGAGTGCTTGAGGGCACATCGAATTTTAGAGTTTATTCATTTAATGTACCATGTATTGTTTGTAGTATTGAATATATACATAGTGTTTACCCTTATCAACTACCCCATATCTGGCAACCTGCACTCCGTGAGTTGTAAATGATAATATTAATGGAAAATGATGAATAAGTATCTGATTTTAATTTGCGCCTTAAATACTTCACTTGCCATTCATTTGTCTACAAACCACTTTTGGAATTCATTCATTGGCGCAGGTTGTGCTTTGATTAACGCTCTTTCCAACGGAGTGGAGTTTGCCATATGTGATTGTTGATTTGGGCTTCAAATAATGGTTAGAAGCTGTCAGATTAACACAATTTCGTGTCCACTGGGAAACCCAGGTGCAGCCTCTGACTTAGGAATTTCGTTTGCCTTCGCTCAGGTCCGAGTAGTGGCTATATAAA
>JAWQFJ010016504.1:0-2500 GCA_034096865.1 Theodoxus fluviatilis | reverse complement strand
GCAACCATGGGGAGCATGCAACCGTGGGGAGCATGCAACCGTGGGAAGCATACAACCATGGGGAGCATACAACCATGGGGAACATGCAACCATGGGGAGCATGCAACCATGGGGAGCATACAACCATGGGGAGCATGCAACCATGGGGAGCATGCAACCATGGGGAGCATGCAACCGTGGGGAGCATGCAACCGTGGGGAGCATGCAACCATGGGGAGCATGCAACCATGTGGAGCATGCAACCATGGGGAGCATGCAACCATGGGGAGCATGCAACCATGGAGAGCATGCAACCATGGGGAGCATACAACCATGGGGAGCATACAACCATGGGGAGCATACAACCATGGGGAGCATACAACCATGGGGGGCATACAACCAGGACTTGGATGAAAATACCTAAATTTCTTTATTTGTTTAAATGTCGTCATTCTTATTTTACAATTTCCCAGATCTGCTCTCGCAGGGGTACGTACCCGTTTTAACTCCTGGGTGGGGAGAATCAATGCGCTGAAGCACCTTGATCAAAGAGGCAGCTCTGGAATCCTCGCAGCGTGCAACGCTTCAAGCGCCTGCAGAGCAAGGTCGCTGACCACCGAGTCACAGAGCCCCACGAAGCGGGGAACGGCAGCAAAGAGAAGGTGGTAACGTCACTCCAGATATTGGCCTCGTCCTAATGAGCAAACAGTGAGCACTTCCCACCACAACGGCCCAGGGGAAATGGGAATTAGGAAAAGAGGGGGGGCAAAGGACAAAAAGTCACAGGGTCAAAGGAAAATCATGGTAATCAGAGCGGGGTCAAGTCTAGGGTGAGCTCGTTGACACTGCCTTCACTATCACCCATCGATGGTCTCGTCTTGCCTTGTATGCGGACGTCTGGTCTCGGATCCGAACGGTCAGCCCTTTTGTGATGTGTGGAGAATTCCAGACTGCATTGTCGAAAAATGCGGGACATCATGGCTGTTGCCTATAGTGAGACAGAAACATGTTTTTTCCGCATTAGTTGTATCCAAGATGCGCGTTTTCCTCGTGCGCTAGCAAGCGGGTGAAGGAAAACTTTGTCTCCCGTACACAGCATCTCGAGAGTGTTGGAATTTAGAACTTGCCCTAATTTTGTGGTGTTTCGTTGATGCAATTTTGCCAGTCAGCCAATGGAAACGCCGGGTACTCTTGGTTCACCATCCAGTGGAACAATGGAGAGTGCTGCTGCTGCTGCTGCTGCTGCTGCTGATGATGATGATGATGATATTAATAATACACTGTGAAAACGACCTTTTTAAATTATATGATGCCCAGATGCAGCCATCCTTACTTCATGGTTCTGACTTGTAGGGACTGGAAAAAAAGAGACTGTATTAAGAAGGCATGTTTGCATGCAAGAGGTTTTTTTAACTGTAAGTTCATAAAGTTATAACATCGTGTGCCACAGTGAACTTGGTGTAGATATCCCCTATATATAAACACAGTGATCCGAGCAGTGAAATACTTGCTGCGACTTTGTAAGACGGCTGTTGACAGACTGCCCAAACAAGCCTATTCTATGTTACTGAAGGAAAATACAACAGTAAAAATGAATTGGGCACGATCTGTTCAATAATGCCTATCGAAACTTGGGTGCGCGTATGGTGGGATTAACAATGAAAAGAATCTTATTCGGGTGCTTAGACAGATGCTGCGTGAGTGATACCTACGGGAATGGAACATGAAGCTAATTGAGAGCGGTCAGTTTACGTTGTACAGTTCTTTTAAACAGAAGTTATAATGCAAAAGCTATATAAATTGTTTGAATTTTTTTTTGGGGGGGATGCATTTGTTCCTTTCCGTCTCCGGAACAATGCTCTCAAATCCAAACAACGAAATGAGCATAGATCATACAGAGTACGCAGACGAAAGTCACATTTCAATCCACTTTCAATGGTATGCTGATCCGAGGAAAAAAGTGTATCTTAAAACTTACACAGAGAAAAATTTACGTAGAGGTAAAATATTTACTCGAAGGACGATATGTAAATAAAAACACGAGAGGTCGCAATGTTTTACGCTTCTAAATTTCGCAACGAAAAGATGAAAGTTCTTAAGAAAATCAGGTATAAGCATGCCTCTACCAGTGAGATAAGTTGTTTCGTTATCAGCGTGACTTGCAGTAAAGGCAAAGTGTTTAGATGTATATTTTGGAATTATTTTAAGATATAGTTAGTGCTTTATTTATAATGACAAAGTACACAGTGCTGCAAGATCATGTATACAAACGTTTTTTTTAAATGTAAATGTATCAATAGTTTCAATGCGATTACCATATTAACAGTTATGTAACACGATAGACTACTGTTGTAAGAATATATAGACAAGGTATTTATCCTGATAGCAGTTTGTGTACTGTGGGAGTTGTCTATCCCTATAAAGTCATCACTCTCTCTCTCTCTCTCTCTCTCTCTCATATATATATATATATATATATATATATATATATATATATATATATATATATATATATATATAT
>JAWQFJ010016502.1:0-10000 GCA_034096865.1 Theodoxus fluviatilis | reverse complement strand
TGTGTGTCTGTCTGTCTGTCTGTCTGTCTGTCTGTCTGTCTGTCTGTCTGTCTGTCTGTCTGTCTGTCTGTCTGTCTGTCTGTCTGTCTGTCTGTCTGTCTGCCTGTCGTTCTGTCTGTCTGTCTGTCTGTCTATCTCTCTCTCTGTCTCTCTCTCACTCCCTCTCTCTCTCTATCTCTCTCTCTGTCTCTCTGTCTCTCTCTCTCTCTCTCTCTCTCTCTCTCTCTCTCTCTCTCTCTCTCTCTCTCTCTCTCCCGGGCGCTGCGGCTGACTAGGTAAGCCACGCTCACGCCAGCTCCGCTAATTTTGAGGTAAACCTCAACGCTAAGCCAGTCGCCGGATTAGCAGCTGTTGTGGAAGCGTCCCTATCGTCCCTGCTCGTTACGAAAGAACCATTATCCTGGAAAATTGTCGGCGAACAGGGAAACAGCACAGTTATGCTGAGATTCAGGCAGCGCGACGACGCTCGGCCATTGCTCACGAGCCACTGCAAGCGAGGAACATGGCTTTGAAAGACTACATCCCAGCAGCGACGTGGCCAGCAGCGGTAAGAAATTCATCGAGCCAAGGGTAAACAAACCTCACTGCAAGATGCTTCATTTACAAATTTCGACACTGAAACCGCCGCGAATTTTGTTTCTTCTCATAATGATGCACGGAATGCATGTGCTGCTTCGAGTAGCTCAGAGTCGGCGGCCTTGACCTTTGACCTCCCCGGTGGACAAGCTACTAGCTTCGTGACAGAAGACACAGCCAGTCATCTCCCTCGATGATCTACGGTCGACCTCCAATGCAACACAGACAGAGATGCTGAGATCGTTACACGACCATGATCAGCCCACCACGAGCTTACCGACGAAGACTGCAGAGAGGTAATTGAGCGTATGATGAGACAGGTGTCTGACAGGGTGACAGACTGCTGACAGAACATTGCAGAGTTGCGGGAAGAGATTGCAGTCGTAGCTCTCTCCGACCTATTCCAGACAAGGAACCCAGATGTTGCAAACGTCCATGCAGTCAAAGACTCCAGATTCCCGCAACACAGCTCATCACTACAAAGGCATGAGAGTCTTTCCATCCGATGACCCTAAGATCGACCCAGTTCCTGACCATCTACGACCCACTTCCAGACGGCGAGACAGGGATGGTGATGACGGAGCGTGCGAGCAGCAAAAAAACAGCAATTTGTACGAACTGCTCGATGATATCGTGCGACAGATAATGAGATATTGCCATGAATCGTGCACTGCGGACAGTCCATAACTGGATTCCAGTTCTGTTGTGTTTGCATTTGTGTTCAATTCGTCGCGTTTCCTTACTTTGTTATGGGCCGGCCTGGCATAGAAATAGATATTTCGTTCTCTCTCTCTCTCTCTCTCTCTCTCTCTCTCTCTCTCTCTCTCTCTCTCTCTCTCTCTCTCTCTCTCTCTCAAACGCAAGTCTATTGTGTCTGATCCTAAAAACTGACCAGGAGACCACACATATCTGTTATACTCTCCTATTGCATTTTTCTATTAACCTTCATCTGCAGCTTCCATATAGCAAAAGACCAAAAGAAATGTCCTTCTGAGTTGAAAGAACGAAAGTAAGAACCTCCAATGAGGTGATGATGCGACTTTGGAAAGATCTTGTCAGATCAAGTGTTGAACAAATTATACAACGAATTCATTTTCTTTGTTCGTCTTTACCCTTCGCACCTATTTTTCCACCGTCAAAGAGGTTATTTTCTACCTCGGTTAGTTCATTTGTTTGTAAGTTTGTTATTTGACAAAATAACTCCAAAAGCTCAGAATGGATTCTGATGAAGTTCATTGCAAGGTGAGGGTTTGCCCATGGAATAATCCATTACATTTTGGAGATAATTTGTTTTGTTTTTTGGAATTACAACCATAAAAAGAAGTGTCAGACCAGTGCAGTGCTGTAGCTGTAATTGGGAATATTTCCAACCTCTCCCTAGTCTCACACGAGATCGAGAGGGCGAGACATCGGGTTTGAATGTCATCTGCAACAGTCACCACTTGTGATGTTCAGCTTGTTTGGCGGAGGTTGACACTTTCAGAGTGATGTATTTTTTCTGTGATATCACAAATCCATTTCGTTGATTTTACTGCAGACATGTAAGTCCATACACCCATCTAAACCTCTGCATTATGCCAATGAATTCTTTCATGTTCCCAAATATTTTTTCACACCTGCACTGCAATCTATTCTGAAGACTACAGAGCACTCTGAGAGCGCAAACCTCCACAAAGGATGCCACACTTTCTCTTCCATGGTCTGTATAATTCAGGCAGGATGTTCTGCTAGCCAGACCTAATGCAACAAAGTTGGGTTTTTTTATAGCGCCTGCTAACGGTCTCTGAGTGTGGAAAGAATTTTCGGGCAATCAACTTCGTGATGCGCGATGACATTTCTCTGTATGGTTGTGACTTTAAAAATAGAAAACAGATGACCTCCAAAATGTACAGGATTGTTTCTTGGGTCAAACTTGGGTCAAACTTGACCTTGCACCAAATTTCGTCAGATTAAGTTTCGAACTTTTTGAGTAAGTGTCGAATAACGAACTAACGAAATAACTAACCGAGGTGAAAACATAACCTTGGCGGAGGTAATAACAGCACTTTGTATATAGAAAACCACTGTCCTGTTGTTGTAATCGAACATAAAAGAAATGTTGCAATTTTATCGGACTTTTTGGAAATGGATCTAGTTTAGATTCTCTATTAGGAACGAGCATTGTCATTTAGGTGAAAGCGATGTGTCAAATACTAAAGGGGCGCAATTCATATATGTCATTAACAAGATCTCTCTCTCTCTCTCTCTCTCTCTCTCTTTTTCTCTCATTTTCTCTCTTTCACCCACCCACACACCATCATCATTGAAATCCTTCGCGCAGCAAAGATGACGTCAGTGTCGTCTCATGTGTGCCCTCAAGCCGAACTCCAATGCGCAGAGACGTCCGCACACTGGATCAGGGACAGGGGCACTGGTTTGTAGTTTCCTGTCAATGTTTGCCAGGTGTTTTGTCTCAAAGGCCCTGGTGCCTTTGTATATGTTACAGTAAATACACAAAACTAGGAAATTTACAAATTTCCTGAAAATTCTAGTAAATTGGCAAAGTTACTGTTTCACTCGGGGAATTTACACATTTCCTTAAATTTTCAGGAAATTGATATATTTCCTAAGTTTTTGCCTTGTTTTTTTAAACCATTTTACTGACTTGTGAAACAGAGTCAGGAAATTTGTCAAAGTTTTTTTTTAAGAACTGTTCAGGAGAGTGAAAAGAACTCAGGCAAAAAGTCATCGAATTCATGATTTATGTTTTGAACAGGTGTCAAGATACTTTGATAATCAGTTGTTGAGAACGGATACAAAATCTTGAGTTGTTTTTGAAGATATAAAATTTAAAGTTTGCCTCACATTGGGTTGTACAGCAGAATTGAAAGCAGCATTGTCAAACGAGATTGTTCACTTAAAAGATGGCTACTGATCAAGAAAAGAAATTCACTGAAAACCTGTTTAAACTTCACGCAGAAAATAAAACGTACAGCTTGATTCCAAAATCAGAGTACGTTAGAACCGTACACGAAGTCAAGAGTGCAGCCGCAACCAACATGACCAAAAGCCAGCGGGAATACTATCAACTGAGCAAGTGAGTCTCCTTTTTATTCTGCTTGAGTGTTAGCCTGCTTTTTTCTACTTCTTCTTCTCCTCCCCCCCTCTCTCTCACTCTCTCCCTCCCCCTTCTCTATCTCTCTCCCCCTTTCTTTCTTTTTCTCTGTCTCTCTCTTTTTATCTCTCTCTCACTCTCCCCCGTCTCTCTCCCTCTCCCCTCCCTCTCTCTCAATCTCTCTCCCTCTCTTATCTCTCTCACTCTCTCTCTCAATCTCTTTTTGTCTTTTGCTTTTGCCACCCTGTCTCCCTCTCCCCCCTCTTTCACCCTCTCTCTCTCACTCTCTTTCCAGTTTTCTTGTCTCAAAAAATTTATCTACTTATGCATTCCAGGTATGAGATTCTCCAGTGCTGTCCGATTGAAAAGTTAATAAAGAAAAGGACAAGTTCAGACGAAAGCCCCATGTAGTTCATAAGTATAGAAGAAACATTTGATATCATTCAACAAGCGCACATTGCTACTGGTCGTGGGGGACGTGGCAGGATGATCAAAGAGCCTCAGAAAAAATATGCAAACATCAGTACCAAATCACTAGAATTGTTCAAATCGTTGTGCCTGGAGTGCCAGAAGAAGAGAAAGACCGATGACTAAAGGTGTTGTAGTCCGTCCCATATTGAGCAAAGAGTTTTCAGCACGAGGGCAAGTAGATCTTATTGACATGCAGTCTATGTCAAGAGGCTGTTACAGATGGATCATTTTGTATCAAGATCACTTAACAAAGTTTTGCGTCCTTCGCCCTATCAAAAGCAAACGACCTGTTGGTGTCGCTGTACAGCTTCTGTATATCTTTCTGTTGCTTGGCGCTCCAGTCATACTCCAGAGCGACAACGGCACCGAGTTCACAGCTCACATTATCTCAGATATCAAAGACTTCTGGCCAACTTTGGTGATGGTACATGGAAAACCGCGCCATCCACAAAGCCAGGGGTCAGTAGAACGTGCTAATGGAGACATCAAAGATATGTTGGTGGCATGGCTTGCCGACAATAACACTCAGGATTGGGTCACTGGCATCAAGTTTGTTCAGTTCCAGAAGAACAGTGCCCATCACTCAGGAATAAAGTGGTCACCATATTCTGCATTATTTGAAACTGAAGCTCGTGTTGGACTAACGTCTTCATCATTGCCTGTGGAAGTCTTGAGACACTTAGATTCTGAAGAGGATCTTCTTGCTTTGCAAGTGCCACCATTCTCGACACCTCCTGTGGCAGCTACGTCGACACTTCCTGTGGCGTCGACACTTCCTGTGGCAGCTGCGTCGACACCTCCTGTGGCAGCTACGTCGACACTTCCTGTGGCAGCTACGTCGACACTTCCTGTGGCGTCGACACTTCCTGTGGCAGCTACGTCGACACTTCCTGTGGCAGCTACGTCGACACTTCCTGTGGCGTCGACACTTCCTGTGGCAACTACGTCGACACTTCCTGTGGCAACTACGTCGACACTTCCTGTGGCAACTACGTCGACACTTCCTGTGGCAGCTACGTCGACACTTCCTGTGGCAGCTACGTCGACACTTCCTACGGCATTTACATCGACACCTGCGGCAGCCATATCTTCTACAATGACTACTACAAGCCTTTTTAATCAAAACAAACAAACTTTAGATGCTCAATGCCAAAATATAAAATGATATCGGGGGGAAGCTCACTCTGCTCAAACTTATCAGGCGGAGCGAATGGTAATAAGAAGTCGAGTAGATTTGAAGGCAGGGGAATTGAGGGATCCAGTCCCTTTAGTTGACCTTGGTAGGGGAGATCCACGAAATATTCTTGGAGTAATACTGAGCAGGGATGTAAACACGGACTTGTACACTATTGCTGTGAAAGCCGGGATTTTGAAGGTCAGTTACTCCAGAAATCAATTTGACCTTTTCCCACAAAGATTACTCAACGAACAGGACGTTTGTCATAACAAGACGGTATCCTTGCGGTTAGCAGTGGGTCAGTTGTCTGCTTCGGGAGGGCAAGGATTTGTTAAATGCAAATGTGGGGGTCAAACAGATGTCAAACAAATAGGTGCAAATGCTTCAAAGCACAGCTTGTGTGCAATTCAAGATGTCGTGAACTTGTTTCTTGTCAAAATAAGTGAAAGAGAGAGAGAGAGAGAGAGTGAAAGAAAGATAGAGAGAGTGAAAGAAAGAGAGAGAGAGACAGACAGACAGACAGACAGACAGACAGACAGACAGACAGACAGACAGACAGGCAGACAGACAGACAGACAGACAGACAGACAGACAGACAGACAGACAGACAGACAGACAGACAGACAGAAGGCGTTTACAGATTGTGTGCAATTCAAGGTGGCATGAACCACTTTCTTGTCAAAATGCGTATCATTTGTTTTATATATTCTCTTTTCATGCTAACGGTTATTAAAATAGCTCTGCACATTGGAAAATTTTGTTTTGGTTCTCAACAGTTAGTGTATAAATTTCCGAACTGATACATATGCATTTAGTAAATTTACAAAATTCCTGGCCGCCTTCTTCAGGAAATTTCTAAACTTCCTGAAACTTTTAGGAAATTTGTAAATTCCCAGAGTGAAACGGTAATTTAGCAAATTTGCTGAAAATTTCCGAAAATTTGTAAATTTCATAGATTTGTTAATTTACTGTAACATACATTAGTTGCCTCTAGGCGCTGCGGTCCGCAGTCAGGGCTTCCCATCCAGTGACGCTGCAGGACCGTAGTGATATTTTGGCGTGTCCTTGTAGCGCCTGATTGGACCGCCCCGACGGCGTGTGCCATTGGTGAGCTCACCACAAAAGAACTGTTTGGAAAGGCGGTTGTCGACCATTCGCATGACATGACCAGTCCATCTGAGCTAAGCCTGCATGATAAGAGCCTCGATGCGTGGCAGTTTGGCCTGTCTGAGGACCTCCTGATTGGTCACTCTGCCCTCCCATGTAATGTTGAGGATCTTGCGGAGGCAGCACAAACACACACACACACACACACACACACACACACACACACACACACACACACACACACACACACACACGCCCTCATGCACACGCAAACACCAATGCAAGCGCAACAAGCAAACACACGCACACGCGCACACACAAACACACAGACATACACTCCCACATTCACACACACACACGCGCGCGCGCGCGCACCCACCAGAGAGAGAGAGAGAGAGAGAGAGAGAGAGAGAGAGAGAGAGAGAGAGAGAGAGAGAGAGAGAGAGAGAGAGAGAGAGAGAGAGAGAGAGAGAGAGAGAGAGAGAAAGAGCGAGATTCACCGCATATCGAGAGCTCAATTGAACGCACACTGGATCTCTTCATGCTAAGTCATCCGAGCGTTCTCAAAAACTCACAGAGGCTTCGAGGTACAGCATAATCGAAGACGATTCAGATTAAGAGCATTTATATCTTTTCACTGATATAGCAGGAGAAAGTGTGCGGAAAAACCCGTCGATCTGCCATTAAATCGCAGCTTTCTTGTCCAGGATTGCAGCTGAGGGGCAAATTATCTCTCGAGAGATCCAGCGTGTTGGTTTCCTTTGAAAAATCGAGGGGGAGGGGGTAAGAGTGGAGGGAGGGAGGGGGGAGGGGGAGAGGAGGGGGGAGGGGGTGAGAGTGGAGAGGGAGGGGGGCAGGAGGTGAAAGAGAGGAAGTGGGTTAGTGTAAGGATATAGAAGAAAAGGCCTACTATTTGCAAGAAGCTATTTGTCTGGCAAGGCGATTAGAAAAAAAATGCAAGCTGAAATTTCGATTGAGCCCCTATGGTTATCTTTTTCGCGGAGAATGGCAAGATTCAAAAAGACTTTTCCTCTTCAAAAACACTAAAGGATCTGGAGACATCCGCAGCTAGATCTCACACACCATGTGTCGCATGATGAGGCGACAAAAGTGTGATGTGAATTATTAAGCGCTATCGCCGGTTCGATTGCGCGCAGATCCTCTCAGTTTCGCGTTCGAGTGTTTTGTCTCATTGGGCGGAGCTATCGTGTAGCGAGGGGGTGTTGCGTCACCCCGGGAGAGGCCTGGGGGTCTCTTGGGGGGTCATAAGCGTCATACTACAGGGTTTACACGTTTTCTCGCACGGGGCGAAAAGCCGCGAACCGCATCGAGTGGTGATTGGGGGAAAATCGTCACGGCGGGAAAATTCTCTCTATTGATTGGTGGGCAATCGCGTGAGGGAAGGGATGAGAAGGTTCGATAACGACTAGATAGTCAGTTCAAGTCCATCGTTCTGGATGGAAGGAGGTCAGAGCACATGGTCCGTGTCTCTGATGGTTTAAGCTGCGCGGGCGGCTTGCGAGCGGAATCGGTCTGCTCTGGTGGAATCTCTCCGTGTTGGCTCTCGTTGATTCGAGACACGTGAGAGTGGAAGAAGGAGTCTTCCTGTGACTAGGATGGGATTTTCTGTGGGTCTTTCCACAGCCTGAGGACTGAGGTAATTATCGCAGTCTCGCCATATTGTTTTGCCGCGTGGGACACTCGATTGTTAATATGGGCGGGAAGTGGGCTAATTCAATTGGGGATGAGTGAATTGTACTTCTGGATCGGGGGTAACACTATGGAAATAACGGAGACGGGAAATGATTTCCATGGGAAATGATTTATAAGTCATTTTTGTGAGTAACAAGTCGTCAATTCAAGTTTTGCCGGGAGCGGGGGAAGGTAGCGTCTATTGGGCGTCGGTTTGGGACGCGCCGCTCTAAACTTTGAATTTCGTGTGAGAAAATTTGGCAAGGGGAAGGAGTAGATTTATAGGGGCGAAACGGTTGTATGTTTCAGGCTTCTACTTCTACTTCTACTGCTACCGGTGTGTATACCGGTGTGTCTACTACGTTTGAGCTGTTACCGCTCTACTCGACTCTGTACTCTACGCGGTTATCTGAGCACTGGGTCGCTCACGGGAGCTACTGGTTTGCTGCCCGAACCTCCACTGGTCTACCCACTACTTGTCCCCTGGTTCCTACGTATTTCTACGGGTGCTGCGTCTGCGTTGGAGGAGCGCGGCAGTATCGTCACGCTCGAGTCCGCATGGGTGGACCTCGAGGGCACGTCGTCACTTCTGGGAAAAGCTGCGCTGGGCAGGAGCCCGAGCGCGAGGCTGCAGGCGACGCGGGAGGAGCGCGGGAGCGCTCGGTCTGGCTGTATCGGTTCATACAGCTCTGCAAGTATACTCTTCGTTTGTAGCTGGTGGCTACGATTTCGTTTGGACTGGTTTAGGAACTTTTGGTAAAAAAAAGCGTCAAACGAAATACACCTTGGGAATGGTGTGTAAGTCCGCACGGGCGGCCTGATCTTAGGGAAGGGATAGATCAGAAGCAGATGGGGAGAAAAAGCTAGTGTATGCATTCGCTGGGGCGATGTAGTAACACAGCCATTTGTTGCAGGTGGACATGCAACGTAAGGACATATGACTCGTAACTTGGTTCTCACGTCAGGACGATATTTGTCATATTTCTGCTTAGATGATTGGGTTTGGATTCTGCCGGAGTTTAGGATTAATTTTCTAAACTTAAAGCTGACTTGGGAAGAAGACAGACTTGGTGTTTGTAGGTCAGCGTGAACCTCATTATGGACAGGGGGGAAAGAGCCTGTTTGTGGTAGGGCTACTTGTCTATGTGAACACCGGGGGGAATACAGGTTGGACGCCTGGCGGTGTAAGCGACTTTTGACTTTGAGGTTGAAACTGTTTCTTCTGGACAAATTATCCGAACACGGAGCTCGGGATAATTTCTTCTTTTCAGGAGGACTGGAAAGGGTGGGGGAGAGTAAAGTCACTTGGGACTTTTATGGTTTGGGATGTGTATCTGTTGATAGTTCTAACCGTGTGCAGGGGAGTAGCCACGTGGAAGTTTAGAACATTCTGGACTGTGGGAGAGTCTCAGCGATGGAAGTGGTGAGTCTGGCTTTTGTTTATTCCTTCGCTTATATGATTGATGACGCGGGTTGTTTCTCGTGTGTGCGGTTTCACATGAGTGTGGCAGCGGTGTGTTGTTAGCGCGAGTGAGTGCTGTGACAGCGTGGAGCCGGTTTGTTTACCTTTCCGCCATTTTTGTCGGGCGGAAGTCGTCACTACTCGGAAAGGGGAGTGAGAGGGGGTTGTTTGGTACGCAGCGACAGCAGTGTGTGTGTGTGTGTGTCGCGTGCGGGAGTGAGAGAAATTTGTTGTCATTTTGCAGTTTGCTCTCGCTTCTTCTTTTTGGTGGATTTGTCATCGTTCTGAAGGGGTTCATCAGAACGAGTGGTGGAAGTAGTAGTGAATTTTGATTTTTGAAGTGTTTATGATTTTTTCTCTAGTTCTGGGGAAATGATGAACAGTATAAGGAAACTGGAGATTGTTTTTCTTTTCTTGTACC
>JAWQFJ010016501.1:7500-32625 GCA_034096865.1 Theodoxus fluviatilis | reverse complement strand
TTTTGAGCTGTTCGAGTGACTCCTCATAGTGAAGTATATTCAGATTTTTTACAGAGTTTCAAGGTTATTTACAAAGGTTGCTGACGAGCAAATAATGTTCGAGACAAATTAAATAAATCGAAGGTAACTCTACATGATCAAATGTAATCTCGAGCGACCACGAATTGCGGAGACCCTAATGAATGAACTCCATTTCGACAAATTAAGCTTTCAGCAAGAAAACGCCATACACTAGGTTCTGATCAACATATAGATGGACTATCTGACTAAGACATGTATTGCACTTAGTGAACACTAGATTTCTCAAATACCTCATGCAGAGAGGTTATGAAGACTCAAAGTTACCCCACTAGACGTACATTCTTCAGAAACGACATAGCATAAATAAAAACAGGGCATTGTCCACCGAACACAAAGTGATTATGTGTCGATACCTCAGCCTATCATTCTTCTACACAGTATACTGAATAGCACACAAGCAGTACTGTTGAGGGGACCAGAGTAGAATATAAATGTATGTACGCATGGAGGTGAGCACCAATATTGTGTGTGTGTGGTGTGTGTGGTGTGGGTGTGAGAGAGAGAGAGAGAGAGAGACAGAGACAGAGACAGAGAGAGAGAGAGGAAGAGGAAGAGAGAAGACACACACAGGGAGAGAGAGACAGAAGAGAGAGAGAGAGAGAGAGAGAGAGATGCACAAACAGCCGGACGGACGGACGGATGTAGGAACAGACGAACGAACGGACGGGCGGACAGACGGACGGACGGAAACAGGGATAAAAGAAACACATGCACTCACATGCGCAGGCACACACACACATACATGTGCAAACGCATGCACGCATGTGGAACACTCTTTTGCTGGATCAAGGATATCCGCACCCAATACCGAGCCACACCCCTACCGACCTTATGTTTATTGTGTGCCAAGGGATGTACAGACTATGATGAGAGGGTCGAATGGTGGGAGGGACGGAGAGGAGAGGGGTTGACAGGCACTGGGAGTACACTCTCAGGGCCACGCCCATTCATCATCAATCACCAGGCTTCCCGTCTGCAGGATGCACGACGCCACCCCGGGTACACCCCACGACACCGCACTGCAAGGTTGTACTCTGCTGGGCTTTGGGGAGGAAAGGCGTATGCACCTGCGGTTGTATCGCGGACTGTGTTCGTAGAGACTGGCAAAATGCATTCTCACGTAAAATGTATTTTCATACTGATATTGTTGAAATGCCGTTAAAAGATACAATAAAACGTAGACACCTCAGTAGCTTTTTCAAAGTTGTATTCGTTGTACATGTATATTTTGACGGTGTTCATTTCATATTCCTTCTCTTTCTTTTTCGTTGCCGCAATACCTTTACAGATGCCGCGAAGCTTTCTTTTAATTTCTAATGCACTGATTGCATAGTTATGGCAACATACAAGCGTAAAGGCCAGTATTCAGTTGTACCTTTTACTGCATTTCCTTTTACCTTCCGTTCTAACGTTGTCCTCAGTGCTGTTCACATCCCTCCGTATGGCCATAGATCGACAGAAATACGTTACAGATCTGCTTCCTTCGCTCGTTAACCGTTGTGTGATGTTTACTTCCTCGAGTGCAGCGCTTACGCCTAAAGCCCTCAGCTCGTTGTGTGTGAACAGAAGCGAATTCATCCTCAGGTTATTGATACTTTTGTCCCCATGACCAGGTGGATTACACTCAAAGTGTTGTTGTTGTCATTATTGTTGCTGCCGTCGCTGTTGTTGGTGTTGCTACCGTACCGTTGTTGGTGTTGCTACCGTACCGTTGTTGGTGTTGCTACCGTACCGTGTGTTGCTACCGTACGTTGTTGGTGTTGCTACCGTACCGTTGTTGGTGTTGCTACCGTACCGTTGTTGGTGTTGCTACCGTACCGTTGTTGGTGTTGCTACCGTACCGTTGTTGTGTTGCTACCGTACCGTTGTTGGTGTTGCTACCGTACCGTTGTTGGTGTTGCTACCGTACCGTTGTTGGTGTTGCTACCGTACCGTTGTTGGTGTTGCTACCGTACCGTTGTTGGTGTTGCTACCGTACCGTTGTTGGTGTTGCTACCGTACCGTTGTTGGTGTTGGTTGTAGTCGTGGCGTCATCGTCGTCATTGTTGATTCCCTGAAAGCTGCATTATGTGCTGCTTTAAATAATCCTAATTTCTGACGACACTACTGTTTGGACCATTATCAAAATTCATGTACTCCAGATTTTTCCCTCTGTGAGCCGTGTCATCCTAACATGAAATCGGCCTCGTATCTGACTACAATGCAACCGCGGAAGTGCGCCCTGATTTTCGGTGATTAGGTGTATGAAAATGGAGGGTGTGCGTGGTCGCTCACGCGTGCTGACGCCTGAGCTGTTTGCAGAGACGGAGAACTAAGCACCGCAACCACGTGACATTGCGCAATTAATCGTGTGTAGGGGAGCAGTTGTCTCCCTTGCGGCCTTTGTGTCCCGAGCCTCTGGGAAAGATGGCCGGCGACGTCACGGCTCTTTCAAATGGGCCTGCCTCCCTCGCCCCAGGCGCGGTGCCGTGACGAGGGGAAATATTTCTTTCATAATGATTAATTCGATCTATTAAGTTCGCTTTGAGGAGGGGCTGTAGCTAATTCTGTGGGAAATAATTGATTTCACGAGGCGCGCATCTTCAGGCGGGCCAACTGAGAGACGATTGCTTGTTCAAATTAGCTTCGTTTGACCCCGACTGCGCTGGAGAATCGTGAGAATGTGGCACCGTGGCAGATATTGCGTCACAAGCGTTGGAATAGGAACGGCCACTGGCTCTGTGGGGTTTCCCGTTGCATCGACACGGCCTGTTTTTCCTCCCACAATCGTGTGCACTGCGATGTCATGGCGAAGCCCTTCTCTAGCCCCGTTGTGTTGATCCGTTTCATGAATACATAACAGTGATAATGATTCATTAATTTGAATGAATTAATACAATTATACCCATAAAGTTGGCGTCCGTTGCCATGATCCCAGCAGCTACTGCTATTCGGAAAAGAAAGAATAGATCCATTAGAGAGATAAAGACATGTTCATGTTGATGAGGACAAAAAAGAGTTAATTTCATTAACAGTAAAACCATTCCGTGCTCTTTCGATCCATTTGGACGATGAGATAGATATTAGAAATTCAGTGCATTGAAATATTTTACGGACAAAACTTTCTGTGACTGAAACATTTTTGCTCTGCACGTGTTTTCATGATCTCATTCAAGTTATTATTTGCACAGAATTCGCAGATCTTCAGTCTGTCAGGAAAATCGAACGAAATGTTGTATTTGCTCATCCCACTGGAAAACATTTCAGAGTTAGCAATCGAAACAGAAACTTTTATTCCGAAATTTTAAGCCGACGTGTACTGTTTGCTTGCTACAATGTATTCATAGAGTCCAGCCTCCTGAAAACGTCTGTACATATCACAAACGTTACAATAACCACATTTCCTCAACTCAAGCCATAGGACATTCTCATTAACGTTCCCTGCAGGAGTTATCCTCGGCGCTCTCTGTCAAAAAACAACGCGTTAGGTAGAACCATGCCGTTCAGGTTGCATTCTCGAAGCATCTGCACTGAATACTCGATCACTCAAAGTACACGTATGTGGGGGTGGAAAACAGTACTGTGTCATGTAAAGCTCGAATGAGTAGCAGCAGATAACTGTTTAGTTCTGGCTTGAATTGACAATTTCGTTTCCCTGGTCTGGCGAGGACCAAAATTTCACTATCATCGAGTCGTTGAGTGATCAACTTGCCCGCACTCGGCGTAATGTATAACTTGTAAGATCGGGTTGATGATGACAAGAAAATGGCATTAAAACACATAAAAAGTTTCATTACAACTAAAATCACCGATTATATTAATAACTGACCATTTGTACACTTAAAGCTAGTACTCAAACCTTACAACACTGAGCGGTGTTCGAAGTGGGCACCCATCTTAGCAGGATTATATTCACGTAGTTTGGCTTGTGGAGATGATATTAACCGTAGATTTTAGTTGTGCGGGGTAGACCACCCGCCAAAAATGTTGAATGGTGCTTTAGATATCAATGTTTAGTAATTATTGTCGTATCAGATAGCGAAACGATCACAAGAAACTTAAACGCTACAGTCACTTGCGGCTAACAGGTGCGGCGTTCGAAGCTGCGCGGTTCCCAGAGTTGCATCCTTGAGCAAGATGTTTAACTCGCATTGCTCAGTTGCGCTGATAATCAGAAGTGGTTCCTGCAACTTAAATATAAAAAAAATATATATAAACGAGCTTGGGAGCAGCGCTTACGTTTGATTCGGCAACTGCAGTCGAACTCGGTCAATCGATGTCTGGAAACAGCGATGTTGATTTTCATTCATTTCTTACATGAAAAAGTTTAACATGTGGTTTTCTTCCTCACGGACACCTTAGGAAGAAAAATGTATCAACTAACTTTGATTTAGATGTTGGTTTCATGGCCTATCCAGCTTACCATGTCGGATCAGATACTGAAACGATTCACTCGTGCATTGAGTTTTAATGCTAGACCGGGACTTTCCCGGCAGGTGTGTTTTGTTTGTGATGTAAGGTTTGAATACTAGCTGTAAGTGTAAAAATGATCAGTTATTAATATAATCGGTGATTTTAGTTGTAATGAAACTTTTTGTGTGTTTTAATGCCATTTTCTTGTCATCATCGACCCGATCTTAAAGTTATACATTACGCCAATGCGGGCAAGTTGATCACTCATCGACTCGATGATAGTGAAATGTTGGTCCTCGCCAGACCAGGGAAACGAAATTGTCAATTCAAGCCAGAACTAAACAGTTATCTGCTGCTACTCATTCGAGCTTTACACTTTACACTTTACACTTTACACTTTACACTTTACACTAGCTCGATCGTCTGCTGGCGTAGTGACCACGGTTCGATCGCGTTCGTCTGCTAGCCAGCTAGGCAGGTACGGTAAGGTTTGTTTACTTATCCTCTGTGGGTTTTGTGCAGAAAGTATACATTAAAACAGTCTAATATGACTATTTTGGATTAGTTTTTAATCTAATTAATCTTTTTGCATGCTTTAACGTCATCCTTTTGCCACGATCTAGCGATCATCACATCAGCTTCTATTTTTACTAGTCTACCGAAACTGGTTGAAATAAAGGGACGAAACTCGGGCTGAATTTCCGTTTCAGAAATGAGAATGTCCTATAAAGGACGTTTACTGAAAAAAAATTGCTTTGTCTCCTGCACAGTAGAAAAATGATGTTTCTGAGGAGAGAGCAACTGCAAAACCCCTTCCCCCATTGAAATCCCCCCCCCCCCCCAAAAAAAAAAAAAAAAAGAAAAAAAAAGAAAAAGAAACAAAAAAGAAACAAAAAAAGAAAGAAAGAAGAAAAAGAAAGAAAGAAAGAAAGAAAGAAAGAAAGAAAGAAAGAAAGAAAGAAAGAAAGAAAGAAAGAACGAAAGAAAAAAGAAATCGGTGCTGACTGTATTACAAACTCTAAAATGATTACTTTTCTTGTGTGACGCCGTCTCCCAAACAACGCACTCACAACTTTCATATTCTCGCAATAAAACGTTCATTTGATACACTTTCATTCATCTGCATTGTACAAATCTATCGTGATCCTACCTAGGCAAGAATGCCGCAAGCAGACGCACACTTGGCCCTACCAGTGCGGCAACAGTTTTTGAAAGCGAGAGCTTATGTCATCCCAAAGGCGGTTTTATGTCTAACTGATTGCTGTAATATTTGCTCGGGGCAGGCTGCTGCGCCAATAACAGAGCCACGCTTGTAATTGCCGCCATGCGGGTCTGGGGTTGCCGCTAAGTGGTCAGCGCTCTCGCCACAAGTTATCCCCCTTGACGTGTCGGATCGTTTGTCTTGGGGCGACCCCTGGCGGCGGGAGGCCCTCAGTCCGCGGGGAATCTTCCTCCGATCCATCATCCGCCATCTTGGCCCCTTGGCGTCCCTGACGACAACTCCCGCGCTCCGCCGGCCGGGGTCACGTGACTGGGCGCGTGCGCATCCAATAAGGAGACCTGTTCAATATGCATTGCGCCTGACCCGTATGACGATGAGGGGAGCGAAGGAGAGGGCCCCGTCTCCTCTGTCCCTGACTCCCCCTTTCCCCTTCAGAGCCTCACCCTTTCTCCCCGCCACCTCCTTCTTCTCAGAGCGGGGTAATCGTGAGGGAGGGGAGGAAGGAGAGAAAGAGGAAGGAGTCAGACCATCGTCTGTCAAGGGAGGGCGGACAGATCGTCCTCTTTGCGGAATCACGAGTGTCGAGTGTCAGCATAAGAGAGTACGGGTCCGTTGTGGCGAGTGGAGCACCCTGAGGTACAGAATGGTCTTGAGAGGAGGACCTGATATGGGGAGAAGAATGACAGAATGATATTGAAAGAACAAAGAAATGAAATGCTTATTAATTTGCGATAGGCTATGAGGATGCAGTCTAAATTTCGAAGTCTCTGTAAGAAGGACTGATGTGCAAAAACTACATGCAAAAGCTAATGCCCAGAAAAAATATAATCACGCCTTCCTAAGTCACTTATCACATGCTTTTACACGGGGCTGGAATAGGTGTATGAAGACATGTAATGCACATCGAAGAAAGGACATTCTGATCACAGAGCACGAGACCGACATTGGTGCGTGACACGTCCACTTGCTTGTAGTTGTCACAATGAACTGTCTGACCGACAGACAGGTTAAACATTATGCTGAAAAAACAGTCATTGAATTCTGATTTCTGATATTCTTCTTAAAACTGTTATGATTTGTTCACTAGGTGATGTGGCAGTCCGACATTATTGTGTAATTACGCTGTTTGTATGTGTGCATACTGAACTGCAACGACCGTAATTGCGGTATTTTAAACAAACTTTTTATTATCAAAGCCATTCTAACTAATATGGACACACAAATAAACATACACACATACGTTCGCACGCACGCTAACTTATACTCGGTCCCTTACACACGCACACACATACGCATATACACAAGCACATACGTGCATATGCACGTATGCTAGCACGTACGGAACGCTCACGTATGGAGTATCGTAAAATATTGTTTTTATCTCCAAATATTTAAATGACTCAACACTACTTGCAAACAACGAAATCATGGTATTGCTGCGACATTGCTTCCGTTCTTTGTTATTGGAGAGATGGATGGTGTGAGATAAACAATAGAGAGAAAAGGTGTGATTTCTTTCATTCGAAATATGATCATAGTGTCATATCCTAGACCGTAGAGTATCCTAAGACGTAGAGCGTGACCTACTTGCATATTATTAACGTGACGTGTTCACCCGCCAAATCTTGTGATTGGACAATGCCCCGCAGATATGACTTTTCCCCTGCCTACTCTTGTTATCTTAACTGTGATTAGCCGGTTGTAACGGTGAGCGTTTTATGAAATCTCGGACACAAATATTTTTGTCTTTGCTGCATGTGATTAAACAAACAATTTTTAGAGGAAAGTACCATTTGATCGAGTAATAAGGTGAAAGAAAACGATGAGAACTCATATTTCGTCATGTTAATAATATGCAAGTAGGTCACGTTCTACGTTTTAGGATACTCTACGGTCTAGGATATGACAATAGCAGTAGCAATATACTCTACCATAAAACAGTTTAATCCGATATTTTCCTGATACGGACCACCTTTTGTAGTTTTTTTTACCCATTTAAATTTTAGATAAGGTTAATATCGTCACTGTGCTTTCTTCAGTCTCATTGGCAAACAGCATTGTGTACTGGAGCGCTGGGGCTGAGTGGTCAGCACTCTTGACCTGTAGTCGTTTGCAGTTTGTTGGTGAGGCGTTCGAAGCTGCGCGGTTCCCGGAGTTGCTTCCTCGAGCAAGATGCTTTACTCACATTGCTTCTCCCCAACCAGGAGTAAAACTGGTAACTGAGAGGGCAGTGATGGTACACTGTAGTGCGACTGACCTCTGTATGAGATTGTGAGCCAGCATTGGGTTAGAATCCTCCCCCCGGAAGTGGAGCGGGTGCTAGTGTTATGTGCGTCTTGAATGTCCGTCAATGTGTTTGTTGTCAGGTGCCAGTGAACAATGATCAGGCAGTCCAGTGGTCAGGGAGTTAAGTGAGAAGCAGTTTGAGACGTAGATATTGGTGATGAGCTTTCTAGAAAGCCACACCTTTGCCTTTACTGTCCTTAACTTGTTGGGTATTTTCGTTTGGTGTTATGTATTGGTTATTTGGTATTTCACACGTGAAACCGATTTCCTATGAATCCCTGTATCGTTTCTCCTCATTTGCAAGAGAAACTTTTCTCTGTGCTCATCGAATTTGAAAATGTTTTTGTATCAGTACGCTTTTGCATAGAGAAACCGTATCCTTCCATACGCTTGTGGGTATCATTGCCCAATAAATAGCACATGGGCATCAACCGTTGATCAAAAGGTTGGGACACACTCGCACATACGCTATTCACCAAAATGACAGCATTGAGGGTGGTAAATAAAATAGGTGGATGGATGATGTTTAGAAGTCTAACGGCCTTAGTAGGCTAGTTACGGCAAAGTGTTGATGGAATGCCTACCACAAGCCACTCTCAGGGTGGATATCCTCTTTGGCATCATCCTGCACCTTCATGAAGGAAAAATGAAACAGGAAATGGTGTGATCGGCAGGTGCGGCTTGCCTCTTTTGGAGGTACGAGAGAAACGGGTCAATGGAAAGTACAGGACACCATTTTAGGGATGGATATTCCACCTTCAACTGGTCCTGCCCTGAATGGATGGAGGAGAGAGAGTGTGGAGGGAGGGTACGTGTAATTGGCAGGCAGCATGCCCCTGTGCTAGTGCTACACTGGGCGCGTTATTAGAGAGAAGATAAACGACCAGACAGGAGCGGGCGTCGCGCCGGTGGCAGCCCAATAAAACACCCCCCAATTTATAGGTGCAGCCAGCCGGGGAGCGGTACCGGGTTCGACTCTCGGTGATAGATTTGTCTGCCGTCTCTGATAAATGAGTATGGGTCGAGACGAAGGCAGACTCTGGCAATTTCTCTGCCAGGCGGCCAACACACCCGACAAAGGCTTTGGTGACCCAGGGCGGGGAAACCTCGACCCAGGGGGAGACACCGCCCCTACCCTGGACGGCCCTGCCTTGGGGAAAGGTGGGAACCAAGACAAAAAACACCACAGGAGAGATGGGTGAGAGAAAAGAATCGGAATAGTGCTACAGCCACCATAATCATGGTAACTCTCAAATTTTTCTTTCGCTAGCTCCGCCCAATGAATCACGTGAACACCAACATCAATGTAATTTGAAATAATCATCTGTCACAGTTCATACGATATTTTCGTTTTCAATGCTACGTCATACCTCGCTTGAACACGAGAGAAAATGCGACCGAATGTCTCCAGTCTAGCACAGCATTTTCAGTTTTGCAATGGATGCATGGCATCTTGACAGCTGGAGTATTGGTTTCATGCGCTTCAAAGCAAACCTAGACCACAAGCATGTTTATTTTTATTTTTCTTATCCCTTTCGCATGATTATTTTTTGTCTTTAAAAGTATGAATGCAATGATGCCATTTCTCTACAAGTAAGTCAAATTCCAAACTTTACAAAACTATACACCGTCAACGTAGAAACTTGAAAAAGGAGAACAGAAAGGCGAAACCTGAACGATAAATATAATTTGTCTTCAGACAGACATGAGTTCTGAGCAATACATTGGGTCGGTCGTTCGGGAAACATTTCAGAATGATTTATTTGAAGAGTGAATGAATACATAAACGAACGAATAAATGAATTAACGAACGGACGAATGAATGAATGAATGAATGAATGAATGAATGAATGAATGAATGAATGAATGAATGAATGAATGAATGAATGGAGTTTACAGTCACTCAGCCTTTCTAGGCTATTTAAGGTCAATAACTACAAAAGTAACTGTAGCTGGTGAGAGTAAGAGCAAGTCAAGCCTCAATTTCAATTGCTATTTGCCTTCGCGAATCGTGTGGGGAGAGGCGATGAATCTAATGATAACAATCATAATCATTATTATTTAATATTATTATATTTTTTCGATGAAATTTTTCATGTGGAAATTTACCCCCGGTCGCCGCTGAGCAGCGACCAGTGACCAGTTTAACTCCTAGGTAGGAGAGGCAATGCAGGTGACATTCTGTGAAGTCGAATCAGTAGTGACTCTGGCACAGTTTGCAATGAATGAGTAATAGACTTGACCCTTCACATTATTACAGCATTGCGCCAGAAATAGTTCGTTCTGATACTAGTTTTTTATCCACTTTTTACAGAAATCATTCAGATATCAAAACTTGTTTCCATTTCAACACGATCATTTTATTTTAATCGAATAAACGCTTGTTTATTGCCTCAACAAAAGTATGTAATGAGTTTTGTGCAAAATAGTCTTAGAACTACTTTACCGGCGTATGTCAGGGAGCAGATCGGCTGTCCCACAAGCCTCTCGTGTGACCCTCATTTGAATTTTTCGGACGAAATCCTTCCATCACGTGATGTCAACTGTGCTAGAGACTGTTTCGCTGGCAGGCGAAGTCTCTAGTGGACTAGAATGTGCGGGTGAAGCACCTTGCCCACGGGTGCAACTCTAGGGCCTGCAGAGTTTCGAACGTCGCTACCGCTAGCTGCAAGCGACAGCAGGCGAGCGATCGAACAACTGTACTAGAGCCCGATCCCAACCCACAAGGTGATGTAGAGGCTTGAAAAAGGAAAGAAAACTGTTGTATTAGACATGGGTTCCGAGTATTGCGTTAATTCTGTTGTTTGTGAGAATGTTCAGACTGCTCGCAGACTCGCATACGAAATATCGTAATACTCAGACGTTGCGATGTGTTGTTTGTGTCATTTTTCCACTTAGAAGGGGTGCATGTGTCTTATCCATCTGGCATGATGTTTGTTTGGCCGTCTCGAGACTCAGAAAGGTCATGTGCTCTTGTAGGACCTAGGCACCTTTAAGACTCGAACAGTGCCAGGGACGCCCAGTTTGCACTGCGTTCACTCCCTCTGTCCTTGCTCGGCTTTGATCTCTGCACACTTCAAATTGCACTCAGGTGTTCACGCTCAATTTCCCGCGCGGAAACGTTCTTATTTCACCACCAGCTCGCACACGCAATTCAAGATTGAAGTAATTCCGAGTTGTTTGTGACTTAGTGAAACATGAAATTTAGCGGAAAACGAAGGGAGTCGCCACCGGCTGAAAAGTCATTGTGAGGCATTATCCCACCGTGAACTAACACCCGCAGGGCTACCGGGAAACTGTGACGTCATTTCGCCATTGAGCCTGCAGCGTCCGGGCGGCGGACAGATGAAGCTGACGTCATCAGGCTCACGTGGCTCTAATCAGGGCGGACGGGCTGTTGTGATGTTGGTGATAAGGCGGGCTTCCTCATGTAGACTGACGTGCTTGCAAGAATGGTGAGAGGAGTTGGGGACAGGTGTTGCTTCGTCAGGTCTGAACAGCCTGTCCTTTCGACAGAGGCCTCATTTCAGCAAGCCCGCGAGGGAGCATTGTGGGTTGAATTCCCGCTATAGAGCCAGAAATGAGTTGTGTTCGGACGTTTTGTCATCATGTCAGCTTTACCTCTCTCTCTCCAAAGCGAACGTGGTTTGACGACCTCCTCATGAAAATTTTGATTTGCCGCATTTGATCTACCCGACTCCTGTGTTGGCAGAAGTCCAGAGGAACAAAAACCAGAGATAATGAGATCTCATAGTGACGTCATGAAGTACTACGTTTTATCGCAAGAATTATCACCTTTGTGCAACAATCACCTCGGTCAGGTAACAGAATCAAAACGTGGTTAAGAATACAATTTGCCGTGTCGTAACCCCCCCCCCCCCCCGAAAAAAAAAATAAAAAAAATAATAAAAAAAATTATAGGGCGTGTGAGGTCATCAACATCGACTGGGGAGAGCATGAAAAATGTTCGAGATCAAAATGCGTACACAAACATGAAGGACATGGTGATAAGAAGGATGCTAACGCAGGCTTTATGGAGGAGATAAAGGAGAGGGAAGAACACAGATGGATTATAATCGCAAACATGATTTTGTTTGCAGCATGTTTTAAATACAGAATGGGTAACATGGAAATTATTGGAAATTACAGGCGGGAACTGTACCTGCAAATTCCCATATGATGTTTGAATGCTCTGACCACTTATCTGAGCGAAGAAGAATAAAGTTGTGGAGGAGAAGAAGCGGCAATAACATCAGCGTGAATTGGGTTGGAAACAAGGAGAACAAAAGCATCAGAAACAGGATTTTGCAAGTTCAACTAAACACGGGACAGACAGGTTATCACAATCTAACAACACAACAACATTTTTGGATAAAGCCGTCTTAGGTGTCTAACACTGACAGAACTCTAGAAGACAAACGTCTAGCGTTTTCAGCGTGTTTTGAACGTACTTTAATTTTATAGCGATTGTCCTTATTTCATCACACCCTATGCAAGCTGTCATACTCAATGATTCATTCAGTCGTGCTCCAGCAACGCCATTTGTTGAAGCAGACCCGTAGTGATAGATGGAAGGCTTAGTAAGTTAAACTTCGTTTCTACCGAGTGAAATAGTTCAGCGTATTTATATATGCACGTATATATTGAAAAATAATCATCATCACTTGTGTTAGCCGATTAACTTTAATACAAGTATGATCGATCACAGGCAAGTACACCCAATCTTACCGACATTGCAGCAGAATCCGCATAAAACTTGTTCGGGAAATGAGCACGAGCGAGGAAGAGTCTCAGCATTTGTAGGCTGTGTAAGGCCATTGATCACGAAAATCATAAGAACTGATCAGAGTGAGAGCAGCTTGGATGTCCCTAGTTATTCGCCTCCTACAAATTGCTTAGGGAGACGCGGTGGGTCTATTCTCACCCCTAACCCACAGGGAGATTGTTCGGGAGAAAACGCCGACACCTTGAAAACGAAGACGCACACCAATTTTAGTCAGAAATGCTCTTCAGCATCTGCCTGTGCCATGCAAGTTTTAGAATAAAGATAGATATGAAGAGAGACACGCGTGCACACACACACACACACACACACACACACACACGCGCGCGCGCTTAATGTAGCTGTTTCTTAAGATTTACAGTCACTGTCTGAAATATTTTGGAGGCATGTTTTTCCTTCTGCTTATTAGCATTACCGTTCTATTCATTACTCCGTTGAAAGAAGTCGCGTCATTCCTCACGAATGCATTGTGTGCATTCGGCGACCCAGGGCCGACAACTCTTCACCTGCTTGCAACCTTTTATCCTCCTCACACTCACAGTGAAGAGGGCGCTCAAGGGGGAGGAAATTTGGCCCGGGGGCAGGGTAAAGAAGAAACAAACTCAGGGCGGGTTTCCGTTACGCGGCTGCCCCCGGGGGGCGGGCCCGGCAGGCTGGCTCACCTGCCAGGTGCTGGCAGTCACGTGACCTAGCCGTGATTGAGAAAGACAACGGCAGCCAAGGGGAAACATCCCCACAATGAGCGGCCCCTAATTGACGCGATGCGAATCTCGCAATTGGGCAAGGGAAAAACATTTAAAATTTCGTCAACAATTTGCCTCATTATGGACACAGACCGAGAGCGGCGGGTCCTGTAATATTATCTGCGAGTTTTATCAGATCTTTCCCGTCGCGCGCAGACTGGGTTCAAAGGTTTCGTCGCTTTTCTGGTGTTAGATCGACTCTGGCAGGTCCCATTGTAACCGTAGACTCGGCAGTTCAGGAGAATGAGCGGTCCCCTCCGTTCCCCCTTAGCTGCGTGGTAATTTGCCCAGCCTAGCACGGTGTCGCATGTTTCCAAATGAACTCATTTGGGGAAAATGAAGAGAAGGGTTCCAGGTCAGAAATAAGCTCCCATAGCGAAGTACCCAGCGTTTACCTGCAGTCGTGGTGTGCACTTTCTGAAGGCGTATGGGGAAATTCTAGTCGTTTCTTCCCAAGGACACGCCTTAATGAGATCGAGATAAACAGTTATAGAGAAACTCTGCAGACGTTGCTTTTCTACTGAATAGTGCTTAGTTCATCGTGGTCTCCACTCACATTTCCATTTGTTTTGGGCTCATGAGAGATCCCTGACGATAGAGACAGATCGACTTCCTTCTCTTTTGCGTCTTGGGCCCACTGTCAGTTTGCCCTACTGCTTTTTCTGCAACAACAGCAGCCAGATGTGTGGGTCTCTGTTGCATATCATTACTTTTTATGACACGATGGATGGATGGAAGGACGGTGTAGAATGGTTTTTCAGCCTTGTAGGTTGTTTAAGCCCTCAACTTTTCAATATAACCGACATGTTTTAAAGTTATATAGACTTAAATATTTCCCCAGATTAAACAGCTTATGACACGAAGTTAATCATCTCTGATACATAAACTACTGCATTTAAAGGAAAAATATCGAGGGGTAAGTACCAGAAGATAACAGTCGTTTATTTCTTAATGTTTCATCTTTTTCATGACACTGGAAACTCATTTTGTGATATATCTTAGACCAGATGGGAAGGAAAGTTCCAGTAAATACTTTTTGTTTTTGCTTTGACACGTCGTAGACGTTGACCAAAGCTAACGCAGTCACACAGAGGGGTACGACGCGCCAAAGCAAAAACAAAACGTATGTACAGGAACTTCCCTTCCCATCTGGTCTAGAATATTTACCAGTTTCTGGCAGCCCATCCCCCAGTGCTTTCTCCTTTTGCATGAGTACATGGTCAGCCCCTCAGCCTCTACTCGCTTGCTGAAAACATACATGTCTATTGACAGGTGGAGATAGGCGAGCGTGCTTTGGGGTTTGACGATGTGCGTGGCGCAGTGCCGTGGTTCTATCCCCGGGACGGGAAGAATCTGGGTTTATTTAAATATACTTTTTTTGAAAAGCTGTTTGTGTAAACAGATAATTTGTTGATATAATTTGCAGGTTTGTTTGTTTCTCTGTATACAAATATTTGAAAATAAGTAGGCCCTTATTTGTTAACGCTGCAAAATAAGTTTGTCCAGCTCTTGCAGCTATAAGAATAAATTCACACAGAAACTTCAAATCACAATCTTACAAAAATATTTAATGTATGTCATTTTCGAATAGCTTCCTACTCAGTAGGGACCCATCGAAATCCCTTGTTGTGATGTGGTGTGAAGGCGAGGTGAAGATGAGGACGAAGACGACGATGACGACGGTGCTGACGTCGTTTTGGTGAATCAGCGGCAACGATGTAGACAACGAAGGGGGTTATTTTGCCGCATTCCCTTCCACTTGCCTCGTGTAACTCCTGCAACAGCAAGAAAATGTTTGAAAAAATATGCATCGTTATCGGAATCTGCCCCTCAAATATCAGGTCTTTAAAAGTCCCACTATGGATTTAAATCACTGAATACACTTTTACGCATGCAGTAACGCACAAAGTATACTGCGACTCGATTGACTGTTGCAAGCCTCAGCCCTCCAATGGCGAATGATGGACAGAAGTTTACGGCCCATCAACCTCTGTCGGCTATGTAGGTCAGAGCTGGTTAGAGTAAAAACAAGTCAAGTCTCCATTGCCCTACTCATTCACCTTGTGCCAAAGGCGTAGTGAGACGCACTGGGTCTAATCTTACTCTGTCCACCAGAGAAGTCTCATAAGAACCAATGAATGAATAAACGAATGAATGAATAAACGAATGAATGAATGAATAAACGAACGAATGAATGAATGAATGAATGAATGAATGAATGAACGAATGAATGAATGAATGAATGAATGAATGAATGAATGAATGAATGAATGAATGAATGAATGAATGAATGAATGAATGAATGAATGAATGAATGAATGAATGAATGAATGAATGAATGAATGAATGAATGAATGAATGAACGAATGAATGAATGAACGAATGAATGAATGAATGAATGAATGGAATTTCATGGCCTTTCAGCCATCCAAGGCAATGTAAAGCCATTAATCACGAACACCATCAGAGCGAATTGGAGCAATGGCAGATCAAGTCACGATTTCCTTAGTCAGCTGCTCTGTGGGTATGGCGAGGGGAGAGCTGGTGGGTCTAGTCTCATCCCCAACCCAGAGAGGGACCCCCAGGGAACAAATACAAGAAAAAGATGCAACACACGCTCATCTGCAGATGAAGATTAAGACAGAGCTTTACAGCCTCTCAGACTGCTGGCAATGTAAGACCATTAATCCCGAAATCGCATCAACTGGTTAGAATAAGAACGAGTCAAGTCACAATTTTCCCATTTTAATATCAATTTACCAATCGCATAGGGAGACGCGGTGGGTCTGTTTTTAACCCCAACCCACAGGGGGACACATCTAAAGATTGTAGGATTATGTTTTGGCCGCTGAGATTTCCTATTAATATTTCTTTGTGATTTATGAATGAAAAGAGGAAGGAAGGAAGGAAGGAAGGATGGGAGTGAGTGAGCGAATGAGTTTTACGGCCTTTCAGCCTCTGTAGGCTACGTAAGGCCATTGACCACAAGATCACTAGAGTTGGTTATTATAAGAGGTAGTCGAATCTCGTTCTCCCTGGTTATTCGCCTCCTACGCCTGGCGTAGGGAGACGCGGTGGGTCTGTTCTTACCCCCAACCCCCAGGGAGGTGGCCATTGAACTCACTGCGAAACACAACCGTAACTGCTGGAAAAAAGGAGGTTGGGAGATGGGGAGATGAAGAAAAAGGAAGCTATATCATAGCTGACGAGCGAGAGCAAACCCCGAACATCTCTCGGCGGACAGATAACTGGTGAGGAAACAAATTATCGCGAAGTATATGAAATTCAATTACAAAATGAATGACATCTTACGAACAAGCAGGCTTTATACGCTACGTGAGGCCCTTGATAACGAAAATCACTAGAACTGGTGAGAGCTAATCAAGTACGGATTTCCCTAGTTTTTCGTTTTTACGAATCGCGTGGGGAAAGCGGGCGGTCTATTCTTACCCCCAACCCATGAGATATTAGCCGAAGAAACACACATGCTCTCGCAATGATGGAGGATGAAGCAGCGTATGATACTGAGTGCACGAACGTGTGTTGCTACGAATATTAAGACAACTAAACCAAGTCGAATGGTGGGGGAGAACACGGAAATTGCGAATCTAGAGGATGAGGAATACAAATCTCAGGATGGCTGCATCCACTAGGTCATAAACTTTTCAAGAGAGAATTGGGACTTGGAACTTTTCCAGCTGAAACATGAGCATTGTTCATATCTCTGATTTTCATTGTTAGAAATGAAGACTTGCCAAATCTAAAAAATAGCCGAAAGCTAACTACAAACTGCTTTGCAACGTCCACTGCGCGGGTGAAGGAGGGGTCACTGAGGTTTTGAAGATCAGTTTTAGACTCAAGCAAGCCGAAAGTCTTTCCACCAGTGGCATTACGCAGCAGATGCATAGTCAGTTTATCTTCTTTTTTTTACTCAGTCCCGTGCACAGCATAGGTGTATCATTTATGCTTTTAATTCTAATTTGGCATAAACTATATGAATTATCGAAGCTAACCTCTTTTTTATTCGAGCAGAGTCACATGTAAATGTACCAAACTGCAGTTTTGGGCAACAAACATCAATTTGAAAGGGTAGTCGTTGGTTTCAGCAGGCTCGTGACCTAACGTCATTAGATGCCATTATCAAAATGGCGTCCGTCTGACCAACGCCATAAACACTTCTGTTCAATCACTAATTTCTTCGGAAAACCCCACACCTGACTAGCCCAGCCTATGCCAAAAATGCGCTTCCTGTTTCATATGGTCTATCTGTTGTCAAATGGGAACGTTTGATCCGTGCATTACAACCGAAATCTGTACAAAGCATCGTTCCAAACAAATCCCCAGCTGTTTCTTTCACCACACCAACAGCGGGGGCCGGTTGCCCACACAACGTTCGTGGCGACTCGCGTAGGCGGCTGGTTGAGGGGGCGTCGTGAAGCGAGATGAGATAATATGGGGCAGAGATCATTGTCATGAATATTCCAAAGGGAATAACGTCTGAAAAACGCGACCTGGCCCATAGATTTGAGGAGCGGCAGTTTGAATGCTCATCGTTTCGCGTCTTCCACTCCCCAAAGGACCATATGTTACACTCTTTCAAGGGAAATCGCCTTCCTCCCCTATGTGGCGGGGGATACAGGGGGAGGCAAGTGCACAATCAAACCCTTCCCGGTTTTCCTCCCCTCAATGACGTCACAGTGGTGTGCGCTACCACGGCGGCGAAAGGCGAGACGCGTCGCCCCCGTAAATGTATCGACCCTGGGACACCGCCCTTCGCAAAAAACGCGCCAAAAGTCGGCGCAGCGGTCTCGGCGGCAATTGTCCTCGTCCCAGTGGTCGCGGGTTCGGTTCCCGTGTTGTGCAGCCAAGAGGTTTAGCACCGATTGTTGCGGCGAAATGAGGTCGCCCAGGGTCGCCGGAGCCTGCGAAGACGACAAATGTTGTAACCACGGGACAAAAGTCGGGGAGGAGTGGGAGGCGGGAGGGCGCGAGAGATTGAGGCAAGTTGGAGAGAGGAGGGCGGGGAGGGGGTCCAGGAGATTGAGGGAGGATTAGCAACAGTCAGGCCCCCCAATCCACTGCAGGCAGGGAGTCTCCTCATGCCCTCCACACCTGCCAGCTTCGCGTCTCATGTCTGAGAGCTGAGAGAGAGAGAGAGAGAGAGAGAGAGAGAGAGAGAGAGAGAGAGGGGAGGGAGGGAGGGAGGGAGAGAGAGAGAGAGAGAGGGGAGGGAGGGACAGAGAGAGAGAGAGAGAGAGAGAGAGAGAGAGAGAGAGAGAGAGAGAGAGAGAGAGAGAGCCCGCGCGTGTGCATGTCTGTGTATGCGCGCGTGCGTAACGCGTGTGTGTGTGTGTGTGTGTGTGTGTGTGTGTGTTTGCTCGCACCTGCGTGTGTGTGTGTGTGTGAAAGTCAACACAATTAATTCTGAACCGTTTGAACTCGTACAGTCACAGCACATTTCCTTTTTCCTTTTTCCTTTTCCCTGACAAAAGCTTGGCTGCGTCTGCGCAGGTTGAATGCAGCTGCTTTCACCCACAACTGGGATTTTTGGCAAAGGAAAAAAGATTCCTTCCTCGAACGGTTCCTCGCAGAATGTGAGTAATTTCCTGGTAGAGACGCTCCAAACTTCATCAATCAAACTGCTCATATAGCTTGGGCACTTCAGTTTGAACCCATTAATCAAACCATTTCTTTATAGCTTTCAAAACCACTGACACCAGTACAATCTCTCTCTTCTCTCTCTATCTGTCTCTCTCTCTCTCTGTCTCTCTCTCTGTCTCTCTCTCTCTGTATCTCTCTCTCTGTCTCTCTCTCTCTGTATCTCTCTCTCTCACTCTCTCTCTCTGTATTTGTCTCTGTCTGTCTCTCTCTCTGTCTCTCTCTGTGTCTCTGTCTCTGTCTCTCTTCTCTGTCTCTGCCTCTGTCTCTCTCTCTCTCTCTCTCTGTCTCTGTCTCTTTCTCTGTCTGTCTCTCTCTCTCTCTCTCTCTCTCTCTCTCTCTCTCTCCCCTTTCTCTCTCCCCCCCTCCCCACTCTCTCACCTCCCCCTCTCCACTCAGGCATGCTCGCAGGCACATGCACGCGCGCGTGTGCACATACACCTACAAAACGCACACACACGCACTGGGAGGGAGGAATAACACAGAGAACAGCATACACACACACACACACACACATACATACATACACACACACACACACACACACACACACGCCCAAAAAACAAAAAGCAAAAAAAGATGACGAAGTGGTCATTTTGGGTTTCATCCTTGTCCTCCTTTTCACGTTGTTTACCATACAGACTGTGACTAGATGAGACGAGAACTGGTGACTCTAATAGCTACCTCATAATCTATCTTCACAATCTTCATTGTCTCTTCTTTACCCCTGATTCTGAATGACTTTGTGAAGTACACACATAGCGCAAGGTAAAGTTTATGGTCGTTTGTTGAAACGAAATCACGTGAAAGCTGATACGTGCAGAGTGATTACATGACAAAATACGCAAATTTTAACCAAAAGTTTTCGTCAGGCGCAAGAGACAGAACCACTGTATATGCTGGAGCGTCCAGTCGAAATTGTGCGCTTTTGATCTTGCCTTATATTCCATTCTGCGTGTCTCCGTTTCAACATCATTTCGTCTTTAGAAGAGACAAAGAACTTTGCCGTGGGACATGTAATCAAGTAGTCGTCTAGTAGTCGACTATGGAATCTATGGAGAACAGATTATCATACAGCAAAATATTCAGGCTACAGAAAAGCAGATAGGCTTATTATGCCAGAAACACGCGCACATACTTGGAATAATGTGTTTGCTAACAGAGAACAAGCCAACGAACGAACGAATGAACGAACGAACGAACGAACAAATTATCATAAGGACCCCAAGGTCATTACAAGAAGGAAAACTTATTATTTTTAATAATCAAGTAAATGTTTGTTGATATATATATATATATATATATATATATATATATATAGATATATATATAGATATATATATATATATATATTATATATAGAGAGAGAGAGAGAGAGAGAGAGAGAGAGAGAGAGAGAGAGAGAAAACTGAACTGATTTAGTGGCAGACCGACAAACCCCATCAATCTGATTGTAGTATATATTTGCAAGGGAAAGCTGCCCAGCTGCCCGTACACCAAATGATTGGAATTTCTCACATCTAAACCTAGAAACTTCTTGCATGCAGAAACGTGCGTCATTCATTTGGTCCCAACTACTTAAAGTTTAAAGCTCATATTTCTTAACTGTAACACTGAGTGAAAATCTGGGAATCAAAGAGTCTGAAGAAAAAAACCCCGATGTGTTTGTGTTGTGAAGATTGCACATAGCTTTCAAGGTAGTAACGACTTTCTGTTTGTCTTTTGTAGCATCATCCTTTAGGGATGTACTTGAAGAAAGTTTTGGCGTAAACACAAAACCTAAGTATTTATAGCTTTTTGACGACTTCAAGTGAATTATCATACAATTGCTATTTTTTGAGAGAGAGAGAGAGAGAGAGAGAGAGAGAAAGAGAGAGAGAGAGAGAGAGGGAGAGGGAGAGAGAGAGAGATTTGATATCTTTATTGCGAGGCCGACGGCCCAAAACAATCTTTACAGAATTTACAAACACATTCTGGAATGGACAGTAAATTTGGAGTGATTACATGATGGTAGAAGGAAAATAGCTATACTTTAATATCTTTCTCTCTGGAACACAGGACATCAGGTAAGGGTTGTTGGGGAGGGGTTGGGGGTTTTGGGAACACGAGCTGTTGGGAGCTTTTCCTTGTCACATGGGCCTACTATATATACACTAGCAGTTATTTATGGAAAGATTAACCGGGGGGGGGGGGGGGGGGGAGCATTTTTCGATATGCTCTTTACTCCCCTTCTTGGAGGCGCTGAAGGCGACGTTTCAGCGCATAGTGAATAAACATTGCAGTATTTTTTGTTTTGATATATCCTCGCCCATCGATCAAAAATGTGAAACTTCTGGAATTTATATATTGACTATATCTTTCTATGTACTTCTCTCTGAGATCCTGATAAATACCACATTCTAACAGAAAGTGAGGTTCGTCTTCTACTTGGTCTATACAGAATGGACATTGCGTGACATCTCCACCAAACGCTTGATGAGTGCGCAAACCACTTACACCTAATCTGAAGCGTACAAAAGCGTCTCTAAACTTTCCTATTTCTAAGTTACTCAGGTACTTTTCACAATCAAACGAGTCTTTAAGGGCACTGTATAATAGAAAACGCTGGCTATCATTCATTTTACTGTGGCAATTCTGTGTGAAGCAGTCTTGTAGCCTGACTTTTAATTTTTTTCAGGAAGCCCTTTTCGTTCTCTATACCTCGATTTAACCAAACAAAGGCAAACCCTGACTTGCATAAACAATCTCTGACAAACTTTAACCCATTTCATCTCATGGGAGAGAGAGAGAGAGAGAGAGAGAGAGAGAGAGGGAGAGGGAGAGAGAGAGAGAGAGAGAGAGGAGAGAGAGAGAGAGAGAGAGAGAGAGAGAGAGAGAGAGAGATGACAAAGGTTAGAGGTGCGAAATATTAGCCTTGACGTAAACCGAACTGTGGAGGGGCTGAACTGTACATTTCCTGCAATGATGACGTGAGAGATCTCATGGTAGTGATAGATATGAAGAGTGTATACAAATGTCTATGATAAAAAATAGTTGATTTGTGCTGTATGAAGAAATGCAAAACAGATGGAATTCAGAGATTGGGCGGGAGTTCAGCGAGGTAAGAACATATTTCGTTGCCTCGTGATAAAACCGTCCCTTCTTCCTCCCTTTCCCCTCCTCCTCACTCCCTCTGCTCCCCACCCCTACCCCACTCCTTCCTTTTTTCCCAAGTCTATTATGGCTTATCTGTGGAACCTACAGAAAAGAAGAATATTCAACTGAAGTTGTGTGGAAAGAGCCAAACGGAGAACGAGCTCTCGACCTACCCTCGATTGCTCCTGGTGGGTATATACGGAACTAGATGGTTTACCAGTCTCCACCTTTTCCCGTCTCCACCTTTTCCCGCCTCCACCTTTTCCCGTCTCCTGGTGGGTATATACCGAACTAGATGGTTTACCAGTCTCCACCTTTTCCCGTCTCCACCTTTTCCCGCCTCCACCTTTTCCCGTCTCCACCTTTTCCTTTCCCGTCTCTGCCTTTTCCCGTCTCCATCTTTTCTATTTCCCTCTCCCCCTAAATAACCGTACCGTAGATACTTTCCCACCCCCAACCCCCTCCCCCCGGCCTCACCAACCCCCCGGTCTCACCCCCCCCCCTGGCATCAACTCCCCCCCCCCCTCCGGCCTCACCCCACCTCCCGGCCTCACCCCCCTCTCTGGTTTCACCCCCCCCCCCCGGCATCACTCCCCCCACCCGGCACATCACCCCCCCACTCGGCACATCACCCCACCCCCCCTCACCCCACCCCCCCCCTCGGTCTCATCCCCGCCCCTCACATTCACCAAACATCAACGCGTGATGAGATGAGTGAGCTCGGACCCGGAAAACCTCGTGCATCACAAAGCACATGTTGGAGCCGAGTTGCCTCCCTTTGCCTTCAACAGTCCCATGACTAAAAAGTCCAAGAGTGAATATCTCCGGAATGGTCGGAGATACGCCTTCCAAAACGCGACGACTACCCCCATCAAGTCACGGGGGAGCAACATGCCAAATTTCGCGGAGATCCGTGCACGGGCAGCCGAACGCATAGAGGGGCTGGATACACAGACACGAAACCGTTTGGGTTTTATATATATAGATATGAATTAACGGCCTCTGCAGTTGCTTATTGAATAAAGAGCTTTACATCGCCTCTCTCTATCCAGGGATAAAAAGCCGGAACCTGTACAGGCCAAGGTAGGAAAACTGTGAAAGATAATTGTGACGCATTCACCCGCAGCCTGGTTGCATGCAGTCCAGGGTTGGAATTGATGTTGGAACGCATATAGCTGAGATGCTTGCTCCGATACACTTCCGATGCATAGGAATTAGTGCGAGGAGAGCTTGCAATGGCACTCACGGAATGATTTCAATATGCACAGTCATCTACATGTATGTACGATATCGCGTGACGTTGCAATAGGCCATGGACACGAAAACCTCGTCGCAAAATTCGTACGCGCTTTTCGTGTTTCTCTCAAAAGCTGTTCTTTATCGTCAGCTGGCGAGGTTTTCATAGTTCCTGATTTTCACAGTAGAAACGTATCCTAAGTACCGTCATTGACTCCACAGCCTCCATTCTGCTCTTACAGCGTCACATGGACGTCTGTCTATCTTGGCAAGTCCTTGAACGATTCGAGGACACGACAACTACTACTGGCCAGAGTCGAAATCTAAATAAAACGAGAATTACCTAACAAACGTCTTGAGTAGAAGCATACGTGTCGTTTACTTTGTCACGGGTAATAAGGAAAGCTCGATAACTGCGTGGTGGAGTGGTAAATAAGCGATCACAAATACTCGTCATGCAAAGATTAGGTATGATTGATTTTGTACACAAAGTTTTCGAGTTTAAAAAAAGGTATGGTATCTATTATTTCTTGTCTAAGAGAGGCATAACAACTCATAAGACGTAAAACATATCGAAGGTAATAAGCAGGTCGAGTACCTTCTTCCCAACATGAGATGCACTGACTTCCTGTCTGTTGGGGGCGAGTACCCCCTTCCCAACATGAGATGCACTGACCTCCTTCTGTTGGGGGCGAGTACCCCCTTCCCAACATGAGATGCACTGACCTCCTGTCTGTTGGGGGCGAGTACCCCCTTCCCAACATGAGATGCACTGACCTCCTGTCTGTTGGGGGCGAGTACCCCCTTCCCAACATGAGATGCACTGACCTCCTGTCTGTTGGGGGCGAGTACCCCCTTCCCAACATGAGATGCACTGACCTCCTGTCTGTTGGGGGCGAGTACCCCCTTCCCAACATGAGATGCACTGACCTCCTGTCTGTTGGGGGCGAGTACCCCCTTCCCAACATGAGATGCACTGACCTCCTGTCTGTTGGGGGCGAGTACCCCCTTCCCAACATGAGATGCACTGACCTCCTGTCTGTTGGGGGCGAGTACCCCCTTCCCAACATGAGATACACTGACTTCCTGTCTGTTGGGGGCGAGTACCCCCTTCCCAACATGAGATGCACTGACCTCCTGTCTGTTGGGGGCGAGTACCCCCTTCCCAACATGAGATGCACTGACCTCCTGTCTGTTGGGGGCGAGTACCCTCTTCCCAACATGAGATGCACTGACCTCCTGTCTGTTGGGGGAAATGTGGATTGGGGGTGAGAGTAAACCCACCGCATCTGCCAGCTCGATTCGTAAAGGGCAAACACTTAGGGGAATCGCATATTGACTTGCGCTTACTCTCGAGCTTAATCGATTCCGTGATTAATGGCCTTACACAGCCTACAGAGATTGATAGGCCTTATAACTTACTTCATTCATTCATTCATTCATTCATTCATTCATTCATTCATTCATTCATTCATTCATTCATTCATTCATTCATTCATTCATTCATTCATTCATTCATTTATTCATTCATTCATTCATTCATTCATTCATTCATTTATTCGTTCGTTCATTCATTCATTCATTCATTC
>JAWQFJ010016501.1:0-5000 GCA_034096865.1 Theodoxus fluviatilis | reverse complement strand
GGGTTCGGGGTATGAATAGACTCACCGCGTCTCCCCACGCGATTCGTCAAGGGCGAATAAGTAGAGAAATCGGAACTAGATTTGTTCTAACTCTAACCAGATCGAGTGATTTTCGCTGTCAGTGGCTTTACATGGCCTACAGCGGCTGATAGTTCATAAGACTTCATTCATCTTCAGGACTGAGAGTCGACTCGCGACCTCGCTCAGCCTGCACTGAGCGCTCGGTTGGGCCACATCACCCGCCGTCTTCGCTGACATCGCTTGCAGCTCGCTCTTCCACACATGCTTACAATGGAAACACAAAGGAAGTGGTGATTTGAAAAAACAAAGTAGGCAAAAAACAATAATCAGAGATTGTGTGGTCACTTTCATTCTTCTGCCTTCGAAAAATGTCAGAAAGGCTGTCTGAATATCAGAATCACTTCGACGTCGCCGGTGTACGCGTGCACGCAGACCAAGGGGGGTAACTAGCGCAGCCTAACGCGGTCCACTGTTTACATTCGCGCTTCGACGCCGATCGGTGCACACTGACCGCTCTCACGCTCGCCTTCGATCGCCACGGTGGCTGGTGTGGTTACACGTGAGTGTATGGAAACAGAACAGCCATGAGAAGCCAGCAGGAGCTGGAAAGTTGGGCGCAAGCTCGCTTTGTGCAACGCTTCTAGATGTGCCCAGGCCAGTCGCTTGCTGCTTTGTGGCGAGTCGAGGGAGCGGTTATTGTTCGCAGTTGTCGAGTGGCTGCGAGCGCGTTGCGCGCTCTATGCTGTGAGCGCGCTGTCTTGCGTCCGAGCGTATCCATTCGGGCACACTTCTTTTTTTTCCCAGAGCCTCCCCACCCACCTCCTCCCCCTCCCACGAAATCCACCCACCTTTTGGACTACTCTCCTTTTGCCTTTATATAATGAAAGCCATCGTTCATTTAGAATTATTCATGTTGAACAGAATCTATACACACTATATCATAATCTCCCTCTGATCATTTTCCCCAGCTGCACCTGAAACGAGTAAAAATTATCATTCCAAACATCATTATAATCTGATCTGAAAACGAGCCAGATATTTATGTGGCGTCGTTCTGATGTACCCTGCGTCGTGCTAGTCTACTTCTAAAGAGGTGGCTGTGTTGGCGGAAGAGAAGGATATGAGTACAGAGGAGAGGCATTGTTTCGCAGAGAATAGCGGGAAACAGCCACCAGAGCCCCCATGCAATTCCAGGACAACGCTCCCCGCACAAAGGAGAGCAGTCTGCCAGCCACTCGTATCCTCCGCTTACATCGTCACCAGAGTCTGGCTCTCTATCAAATGCATCCACTCAATAGAGACGTCAAAAGTCTCGCATTGTTGCGTTTAGGGCCAATTTCGTGTTCAACGCCACGAAAATAACGCAAAATACACGCTGTAGGCAATTTTCTACCCTTTCATTTTCTTTGGTAAGTTCCTCGAAAAGAAAACGAAGAACTCATAAAAACGTAACGAAAACCCATGACATCATATTGCAAATCTTTTAGAAATCAAATGAAAAGACAAAATAGAAAGCGAACACATATCCTGATGTGGCTTTCTGTGAAATTGTTTAGAAGAGATTTCTACGTGTGACTAGAGGAAAGAGACGAGGAAATTTTTGTCTGCCTTTTGAACATCCAATATACATGTATATGGGAAGAATTTAGGAAAGACAGGGTCACCTTAAACTAGCAAAATGTGCTGTAAGGGTGCTTGGATTAAGTTTCAACTGATATAAAAAATTACCATCTGTTTTAGACAACACAAATATACTGTGCCAGAATTCTGTGGATTTTGGTCAGAAAGAATGTTGTGCCATCAAACAATCCTCTCCAACATATCCAGTCGATGACACTGAAATATGAAACTGAAGAAGCAATGAAGATAATCGCCTCAGGGCTTTTCACACGAATAAGGACAATCTAGCTGTCCATACACAGCACGTGAGAGAGAGGAAAGTGTGTCAAGAGATGGTCATATGGTTTCGTGTTTTCCACAGGGAAAGATAAAATGGAGGAAACGATCACTAAAGGGCTATGGATCACAGCCCTACTTTTTTTCTCCTTCAAGACCAGTGTGCGCCTGTCTTTTGCGCATGCGCGACAAGGCAATAAATATAACGTGCTGTAGATACGTTAGAAATGTCGTGAAATCCCAGCGCCGTCCTGGAGGATGAGAGCAATAAAGTGAATGTTCTTTCAGGAAATCCGTGACGAAACACAAAAGAAATTATAAATTAAACCCCTAGCAAAGGAAATGCACTCCAAAATGAAGAAATGATGTTGAATTAAGCCAGAGGGGTCGAGGAGAGGCGACGAAAAAGCAACACGAAGTGCACACACATTTCGGACGGCGCGGGCGCAGGGAGAGTAACTGCATTCACAGACCGCTCCCCAGCCGACAATGGCCTCATTTTGATGCTAATGCATGCAGGCAGAGCGGATACGCCGAAAAGTTAGCGCGCAGGGTGCCTTGGGATAGCAAAGTTTCGAACTTTTCAGCGCCAAACCCACAGGAGGCACGTCGCAGGCGAAAAACAACAGAAAAAGGCAGAATTTTCTACATATGACGCCAATAACCGTAGAAATAGTGTAGAGGAGGGACTGCTAGGGGCGCGTATCCAGGCTGTAGCGAGGAAAAGCCTGTTCCGCCTGAATGAGAGGGTCTTTTCCCCGACATCTGCTTCTGTCCCCTCTGTTAACTTTGTACTTTAAAGTTTCTGAAATTGATCAGAAGCATGCTAATGACTATATTTTCATGGAACACGGTAATAGCAGCCTAAATATGTATAGAGAGAGACGGGCTGGGGGTGCCTCGCTTAATCCCGCTGTTTTGCTACGACTGGCGCCAGGCTATTAACAGGGATTGAAGGGGTGGAGGGAGCAAAAACTCCATGTCAGATATTTGCAATGGGAATGAAACCCTAAAGGTAATTAACCCTGGAGCAAAACAGCAGGACATTTCAAAAACAAAAAAGCTAAAGGCATAAGTTGCTGCAGTCGACACCCCCCTCCCCCTCCCCCGCCCCTCCTCATTTCACCACCCCATCCCCCACTCCTCCTCTCTCCACCCTCCTCCAGTCCTGCTTCAACAGCCCCCTATGTTGACTGGGGCTCTCAGGGGGGGCGGCAGGCCCTGTGAAGCTGAGCCTTATTTCGTCACATCTGCCGACTCGCGCTGCAGACGTTGCTGGGTGGTTGCCTAATTTGAGAAGTGGTTATTAGTTCATAAATGTTTGGCACAGGGCTCGCCCCTCCGTCTCCTGTTTCCAAATAACCTGGGAGCAGTCGGGTCCGGCGCATGCATGAATTATTCATTATTAGATTGGATAACGGGAGCTCGGCGGGGACTATCATTTTTTTTAAGAGGACACGAGTGCTCCTTCTCGAAGGCACACATGAATGAGAGGTTGCGCCTGTGTGGAGGCAGAGGTAGGGGTGGGGAGTTGAGGACTTCCACTGAGAGGAAGAGGAGGGGGGAGGGCAGAGAGGAGGGGAAGGTGTTTTCCCCGCTGCACGTGGTAGGGGGTGGGATGGCGTTTTTTTGGTGGGGAACGTATTGTGCTCCCCCTACTTCTTCTCTATCTTTTAATTTGTCTCCATAATGAAGCTGGCATCTGCCTGCCCAGGGCGCAGGGGGAGGGGAGGCAGGTGACTCCATCAGGATGGCCGTTCTCTGATTCACCCGCCTACCCAGAATCCCCTGTTCCCGCTGCCCGCGCAGGCGCGTGCCAGTCTACATCCGGAGCTCACTGACGGCCGGGCCCCATCGCTAATACGTACAAATTATTGAGAGGGCCTTGTGCGCACTGGGCAGGGGGCACAAAAGCCCCCCAACGTCCCGACCCGACAAAAGTTGATCCCTGGTCGAGAGAGGCGGTGCGCTGCACTCTGCTCCTTCTCGCTGCTTCCAAAGTCCACGTGGCTTTGATTAACAGTGCCAGGGCCCCCACCACCATTAGCCCCTCTGAAAGAAAGAGTGGAGCAGGGCAACAAACCTTGCGCAAAATGTTCACTAATTTCCTTTGAGCCCATTTCAAACACAAGTATTTATTCGACTGTTTGGATTAAGAGAAAAGAGCGAGGTCTTCGCGAGCGGCGACCAAAATTCATGACGCCTTTGTGGGAGGGGAAAAGAGGGGGAAATTTTCATTTTACATGTAGTAGGAAATATGTTCCGGCCGCCCTAGCCATCTGCCGGGGAAGAGAAAAACAACTTATCAATTGTTCTTTGTCGAGGCAGTTCGTGGTGCTCTCTGCAAAAACTACAAAGAGCTTTTTGGAGCTAAAACACTTTTCAAAGGTAGTCACTCATTTGCATACATTACCACTCTCGAAAAGGAGACAGGCGTCAACCCATTATGGCTGAAACTCCAAATTGGTGCTAAGAACCAATAAAGAAAACAAAGAGAAATTCCTGAAATAAAATCTGTAATTAAATCTCTCTCGAGACTCTTTGCAAGAGCGTATGCTCAGCTCCTGGCGCAAACACCCACGTACTTCGCTCAATATTCATCTGAAACCTTGACAATGGCGCCCCCTTTGACGTTCTCAATTAAGCAGTTCTGGTGCGGTTGCAAATGGAGCCATATTTATAAACTTTTTATACCGGCACAAAAAAGTTTTCAACATGACATGAAAAAGCATGTTTAATATTTGAAATCATAACTTGAATTGGGCGCAAAACGCGACCGTGGGCGTCGTTTGAGTCATCAAGAAGACCAAGTTCGTGAGTTGGCGGAGATTTTCTCAATCAGGACAAGGGAAACTTTTGGGTTCTGGCCAAACAAAACGCAAGAGGGTCATGTTGACAAATCAAGGAGTCTGATGGCTCAGACTGGAGATCTCAAAAACATTTGAGCACTTGTGCAAAGAGCCACCGAGGAAGTCTTGGAGAGGCCAAAGAGCGGACGTGTTTTGTCTAGGGACAGCATGCCTTGCAGACGTGGTCACGTTCTTGGTTCTCAAGGTTTGTCGCCAGGGTGAGGTCGTGCAGCA
>JAWQFJ010016497.1:42500-43526 GCA_034096865.1 Theodoxus fluviatilis | reverse complement strand
GTATGCAAATGAGGTTGTTTAGGAAAAGTTGATTTTGTGTCCAATGTGTACCTTGTCCTTTTTCCTACCATAGACTGTACATTTTTGCCTACTTTGCTGCATTGTAAGTAGTTGGGAAATTTTTTCCCAGATGTACCCGATAAGACCCAAAAATGCGGAAATACACATGCTTGGCTTAGAATTTTTCTGTTTGTCTCAGGTGTGACTTTTCTGCTCAAATAGACTCCCAAAGTGTGTCTGATATATCAGAAGTCATTTCTGGAAAGATTCATGTTGTTATATGTAGCTTTATTATTTTTGCTGTTTTTTATCCATAAATTTTTACCAAAAAATCTAGAAAAATTTAGAGTTACTGCCCTTGTATGCAAATGAGCTTGTCCAGAAAAAGTTCATTTTGTATTCAGTATCTGCCCTGTTCATTTTACTTTAATAAAATGTATAGTTTTATACATTTCAGTGTTCTGGTTGTTTTTTAATATTTTTTCTCCTGAACTCACCAATATTTTCACAAAAGTTGGAAATAGTTACGGAAGTGTAAGGGATACTGGCAAGTTTTCAATGGCACAGTTGGTAGAGCATTGGGCTATTGGTCATGCATGACCAGGTTCGATTCTGCGTTGAAACTATTTTTTTCTCTCTTTTTTCGAGGGGTTGTGGGTTCGAACCTGACCTGGTTTTTTGTGTTTGTGTGTGTGTGCATTTTTTCCTCCTCTTTTCTCGAGAGGCTGCGAGTTCGAACCCGAATTTCTTTTTTTTCTCCAAAACCTGGAGGTTCAGCGCCAGCGGTTTTTATATATGAGTCGCCAGAATAGCTTCAGCAGCCATTAACAATCTTGTAACTGGCACTGTGTCGCTACTTTTCGTCCTAGTCACTTGCCTTTGTGAGAGACAGCTAGAGCACGTCATCCCACAGGACGAATAAAGGAAGAAAGAAGTGAATGAATAATTGGATGAGTGAGTTGATGGCGTTGCGGTTGCTTTGATGATTATGTTTATAACTGCGATGAGGAAGACTAAAATTATGAC
>JAWQFJ010016497.1:0-32500 GCA_034096865.1 Theodoxus fluviatilis | reverse complement strand
AAGTCTAGGAGAAACGCGTGCATGTATTGTTGCTCAATATTCTCCCAGAGCATCCCAGCAAATTTGGTCACTGTGTTAGCATGTTGTCAGAGTGAAGTAAAGGTCATACATAGACGGTATGGAAGAGTGGACGATTTTTAGAGACTCCACCGAATATATTAGAAATAGATATCGATGATACTTTTGGGTAATTACTGTAATACTGATTCGGTACAACAAAAGTTTTGGTTCTGGCGGGCGAATCACTGAACAGTGACAATGACAACAAAAAGACAACTGCTTTACGCGGGACTCTGGGTGTTTCCTAGGAAGCACCTCATTGTGATCTCAATATCAAACTTGATCGCACGATCGAGCGAGACAACGAAATCATCTCAAAGGCGCGTGATTATATTTTTAAAAAAGGCTTAAAAAGTCATCGTAAACGCGTTTCTGGAATAATATGTGTATCTTTTCATCAGCCGAATTTCCTTTATCTCACAGTGTTGCACAGTAGACAGCTCCAGCCACGAATCCCCAAGGTGGAGAGGGCAATGGCAGTCAGCAGAGAAAGCCCCGTATGCTGGATTTGGGTCAGGTGGAACACCAGAGACCAGAACCCTACAGCCCAGTGTTCGTGGATGCAGGCAGGTTCTGCCCCATAATGCTCGTGCAGGTGCACGTAGATCAGGACAACATACAAGCACATGGAACTATGGCATACTAACTCTGGCATGAGGTTAGGATGGACAGATGGGTGGACAACTTACCCCGTTCTAAAATGTGCAAACGATTGTCAGATGAATGGGGAGGGAGGGAGGGAGGGAGGGAGGGAGGGAGGGAGGGAGGGAGGGAGGGAGGGAGGGAGGGAGGGAGGGAGGGAGGGAGGGAGGGAGGGAGGAGTTGATGGATGGGATGGAAAGATAATCAGACACAGGTGGATATTACAATGGACTGACAGTGAGATGGAAAGAGGAAGGAAGAGAGAGAAGAGACAGCCACACAGGAAAAGAGAGTCAGATTACTTTAGAAAATATATAAAAAGAAAAATGAAAAAAGCACCCCACTATTTGTTTATGCCAAGGGCAAACATTCTCCACAAAATAACAAAGTCTTCCCTGATAAGTATCTTTTATTTACAAACATCCAGTAAACTGGACTTTGAAGTAACACAGAAATAAATGGACGGAGTTGATGGACACACAATACTTCACTGACAATTATATGCATCATGTTAATGTAAACAGCAACTCTCAGAATACCTGCACTCATGCATGTAAAGCAATGAATGCAACACGTTTCTCTCACACAACTGCTGACCACTCCCTGGACACAGAAAAAAGGGAATACATCAGCAATCGATTAAAAAAATCTTTAGGAAAAACAAACTTGGGACCAAAACTTCTTCAATCCATTACTGCATTATGCAACTTAGGCATTGTATCTCCTCATTCAACAAACTGTAACATAGGTAACATAGGTTTTGAATCTTACATCAGCTGCAGAAGATATTCGAGTTCACAATCAATATAATATAAAGAAAACAAGTATGGAATGTAGTGATTTTACCATGTCTACCCCTGAATTAGTATTCAATGTTACATAAAGAAAGCAACTGTTTACACTTTGTTTATGACACTGCAACTCATCGACAGCATCAGCTATGATGCTGAGGAAGAGTCAATGAAACCTCCCACATATGCACAAACATGATGCCAACCCACCAAAATCCTTGTTGTACCCTCTGAGAATTCACAGATTTTGGGGCTAAAAAGAACAAACATTCAGCTCATTTTGTCAGTGTTCCTTTTTTAACAAGAAGGGCAAAGCCCATACGACTGACATGCTTGACCTTGACCTTTACATGACCTTGACCTTCGTGTGCCATTCAAGGTCAAGGTCAAACAACTAAACCTAGCAATGACATCATACACTTAGAACTGCTTTGCACATTTTTCATATCAAAATACATGTGACCTTGACCCAAGGTCAAGGTCATCCAAGGTCATGCAACACAAAGCTGTTAATTCAAGACACAGGAAGCACAATGGTGCTTATTGGCACTTTCTACCGTGAGATATGGTCACTTTTAGTGGTTCACTACCCCATTTTGGTCACATTTCATAAGGGTCAAAGTGACCTTCACCTTGATGATATGTGATCAAATGTGTCTTACGATGAAAGTATAACATGTGTACTACAATGTTATGAAGTTTGGAAGAGTTATCATTCATAGTTCATGGTCAAGGTCACTTCAAAATATGTATACAATCCAACTTTAAAGAGTTCCTGTGACCTTGACCTTGAAGCAAGGTCAAGTCACTGTGTATGTTTTTGTACGCCTTGTCATCCTACACTATCATGCCAAATTGGGTGTTGATAGACTTAATAGTCTCTGAGAAAAATCCAACGTTAAAGTTTTTTACGGATTAAAGGATGCCTGGACGCCCGGTCTGCCCGGACGCCCGGATGGACGCCTGCACGCCCGGACGGACGACACAGGTGACCTAGTATGAAAGTATAACATGTGTACTACAATGTTATGAAGTTTGGAAAAGTTATCTGTCATAGTTAAGGGTCAAGGTCACTTCAAAATATGTGTACAATCCAACTTTGAAGAGCTCCTGTGACCTTGACCTTGAAGCAAGGTCAATCAAACTGGTATCAAAAGATAGGGATTACTTTGCCTTATACACCATATATAGGTCAAGTATCCAATCTCAAAAACTTCAGAGAAAATGGGAAAAATGTGAAAAATGGCTGTTTTTTTAGACAACATTTATGGCACCTGCGACCTTGACCTTGAAGCAAGGTCAAATCACTATGTATGTTTTTTGACGCCTTGTCATCATACACTATCATGCCAAATTGGGTGTTGATAGACTTAATAGTCTCCGAGAAAAATCCAAGGTTAAAGTTTTTCACGGACGCCCGGACGGACGACACGGGTGAGTACATAGACTCACTTTTGCTTCGCATGTGAGTAAAAAATTACACTGAATTTCAGAGTTGCACGTCTTGAAAGTGATTCCTCTGTAACCAGAGACTAAAGAAAAATGCCCGAAGGCCACCATGGGAGAGAGCAATGCTATCAATAAATTGTGATGGGTAAATCTACCAACAAGAAGTCAGATTTCATAGGTCAAAGAACACCAGACTTAAGGCTTCAATGAAGAATGTTGTCTTCAGACAAATGTCAATTTAAGGTCTTAAATAACAGATTTCTCAGCACCCAAGAGAGGTACAAAAGCGTTAACAGTTTATAAAGTTTTGCAAGTCAGGCATTAGCTTGTAATTATGTGGCTCATTGCATGCTTGAAAGTTATTTGGTGAACAGCAGGAACAACTGATGGCAAGCAGCTTTCCACACGAAACACTCACTACTATTTGATCAGATTAACATATTTTCATAATCAATAGAAGATGGAGGTTCTCTTCAGGTGATTGCAAGAACAGAGTGCATTTTGCAAGAGTGCAGTTCAGTCAGATAAAGATATGGAATGCCAGAGTCAGTTGCAATGTACACTGAAGGGGAAAACAATTGATAAAAAGACAACAGCAACCGACTGTATTCATTCAGAAAAGTTATCTTTGAAAATTACTAATACACCAAGATGGTCCACACAATATCTATACTTCTACAACACTCCATCTCGTTTCAAGTTCACATAAGTATTTTGAATGTAGTGAAAAATGATTCTATTACTTCCAACAGTTGCTAGAAAAATTCAAGTAATCCTGAAAGGTACATTTTTAAGAGCTGGAAAATCACATGATATTTCAAACGATGAGATGTTTCTATGCAATTCACGCACATGTACATGTACTGAAAAGCAATGGGAGATATCACAGCACTGAGACATTGTGGCACACATCACCCACATCACCCACACATCATCCACAAATCAATGTTTTCTGTGGCCACTCTGTTTGTAGCACATACTACCAGTACCTGCAGTCCTTCTGCATGCAAAATGACTGTCAGTAATTTCTTACACTGTAAATTCAAATCACAATATGGCATTCCAGAAAGTTGAGTGTCCAATCCTTCTCCTTTGTATCACTCTGGAACTCTACATGCTGAGTCTGGGGGTGGGGGTGGGGGGTGGGGTGGGGGATTTGTAGATAATCCTTTTTAAAACTCCTGGGATTGGTCTCCAACACTACACCCAAAAGATAAGAATAGATAGCTTTCTAGGCCCATATGGCAAGACATAGAAGAAGATTTTCATCAACTATGCCTACACCAGATTTTAAAATTTCAGTCTTTCAGAAAACCCCCAAAACAAATAAAAAAGGAACAGATTTTTAGAAACCCTATAATACCCTAGATGCCATTACAGAATGTTGCAATATTGACTGCATCACACAGCACAAACTCAGCTGCAAACATTCTATCATCATTCACACACCTGTATTCTTGTACACTGTTTAGAAGTGGATTGAAAATAAACAAAGAAATGAATCAGTTTTGCTACAATCTAATGTTGAAGGCTTGCACACACAAGACCTCTACTCCAGTCAGCCTTGTACTACCACATAAAGAGTTGCAGTCAGGCATCTGAATGTGGAAGGGCAATGGACGGCGCTGCCAGAGCTTGTGGTGCCAAGGAGAAGGCTGTGGGGGAGAGAGTGGTGGCAATGGGGGTCTCTCAGGGCAGTGAGACAAGATTATCCTTCGCCCATTTTTTCATGGTGCGGATGATGTACTCCACTTGTGGGTTGCTTGTGTTGCGGAGCATGTTGATCACGTCTCGCAGTGTTTCCCTGTGGGGTAAAAAAAAAGTGTGCATAAGTTCACAAGTTCTTAACCAAGCATAGGGAACACTTTTTTCTCTCCAGAAATGCAGGATGTGAGTGTGTGTTTCTGTTTGGTCACACAAAACTTCTTGTTTTCTTCACTGTTAATGTGTATATGGCATGAAGAGTACATTAATGCAAGGCATTACTTAGAATTAGTATGCAATTTTATCCCCACTTGTTTTAATAACAATAACAATACATGATCTGAGACATACCTTCAATGTTTTGATATATACAGTTTGCAATGAAAGGTGAGCAAAGTGACAATGCAGTTATATCCAATTCATAAAGGTAACAACCAAAAAAGTAACACTGCAAAATAAAGTATGTTAGAGAGAAAAGGTGGCAATCATTGCTTAATAGGAGTTCAAAAAAACTCCCACAATAAAACAAACAAACTCAAACTCATTAATTCCTGGTTCTGTGACATTTTAGAAAGTCATCCTATATCACTCACATTTTTTGTTTAAAGGTTCATTATCTTGCAAACTTACAAATGCAACCAACACAGAGCAAAGCAAAAAGCAAGGGATGAATCAACAGACAAGCCAAAAGGAATGCCTTAACATCAATTCCTCATATTTATACCACTTTGGGACGGTAACCAGTCTCGAGGTGGCATCTGATGTCAAACTGATAAAAAGAACAAGTCAAGTTCCTCAAGCCATTCATTGATTTTTCCATGAGAAAATAGTGGAATTCTTTCAGGACACAAATCCGATATGCAGCTAGACTAGGAGTGTTCCAGAAACTTCAGAACACACCAAGTAACATTCTTATCTATCATAATAGCAATTCCTCACATGAGCATATAAAATGAGAGATCTGCTAAATTTGCACAGTAACTGAACAGTTTCCATGCTTGTTCAAACTGTGTTTCAATTGTGACTTGCTGGGAAATGTCTTTGTTTTTCTAAAGATCCAACACATGTCTCCTATCAGTAACTTAAACACAACACCACCACCTACAGCCTTAAAATAATTCCTGGAGCAGTTTTGTGGCCAAGCTTACTCATTGTCAAAGCAACTCTAAACAAGAAGGGCAAAGCCCATACGACTCACATGCTTGACCTTGACCTTTATATGACCTTGACCTTCAGGTGACCTTCAAGGTCAAGGTCAAACAACTAAACCTACCAATGACATCATACACTAAGAAATGCTTTACACATTTTCCTACCAAAATACATGTGACCATGACCCAAGGTCAAGGTCATCCAAGGTCATGCAACACAAAGCTGTTAATTCAAGACATAGGAAGCACAATGGTGATTATTGGCACTTTCTACCATGAGATATGCTCACTTTTAGTGGTTCACTACCCCATTTTGGTCACATTTCATAAGGGTCAAAGTGACCTTCACCTTGATGATATGTGACCAAATGTGTCTCTTGATGAAAGTATAAAATGTGCCCCACATAATTATTAAGTTTCAAACAGTTATATTCCATAGTTCAGGGTCAGGGTCACTTCAAAATATGTATACAATCCAACTTTCAAGAGCTCCTGTGACCTTGATCTTGAAGCAAGGTCAACCAAACTGGTATCAAAAGATAGGGATTACTTTGCCCTATATACCATATATAGGTCAGGTATCCAATCTCAAAAACTTCAGAGAAAATTGAGAAAATGTGAAAAATGGCTGTTTTTTAGACAACATTTATGGCCCCTGCGACCTTCACCTTGAAGCAAGGTTAAGTCACTATGTATGTTTTTTGAGGCCTTGTCATCATACACCATCATGCCACATTTGGTATTGATAGATTTAATAGTCTCCGAGAAAAATCCAACGTTAAAGTTTTCGGACGCCCGGACGCCCGGACGGACGAAAAGGGTGAGTACATAGACTCACTTTTGCTTCGCATGTGAGTCAAAAAATCTTTGGTACAACTTAACTGTGTAGTGTTCATATTTTCTTCTGGTATCTGTACAACTACATTCATATCTAAATGTTTTCATATGCTCTGACAGTCAGTTCAATGGATAAGCAACCTGTCATAAATTCTGGGTGTTGGTGTAAAATGTTCAACAGTTTCAGCACTGTATCAACTTCACTAGCGGCAGTCAGGTCTTACATACACTAATAACAGTCAATGCAAATGGTACATTATATTGACTAGGTCTCTCTATTTTGACAGTTAGTTGATCAGCTTTGCTTCATACACACAGCTGTGACAGCTGTTGCAAGTCATTCTGATAGAGATACACTGATAACAACTTACAGCTCTTGCTGTCCAGTTACTAATTTATGTACTGCAAGCTACTGTGGAATATAAGTAATGCTGTTACATATCTCACTCTCCAGAGACCCCCTTCCCCTACCACAAGCTAATAAGTGCCATCATCTTGTAGTGCACACCACTACTGCAAGTGCTGCCATTACTAATCTCACTGTCCAACAACAAGCTAATACGTGCTGAAGTCTTGTAGTACAGGCCACTACTGCAAGTGCTGCCATTACAAATCTCACTGTCCAACAACAAGCTACTATGTGCTGAAGTCTTGTAGTGCACACCACTACTGCAAGTGCCGCCATTACAAATCTCACTGTCCAACAACAAGCTAATACGTGCTGAAGTCTTGTAGTGCAGGCCACTACTGCAAGTGCCGCCATTACAAATCTCACTGTCCAACAACAAGCTAATACGTGCCATCATCTTGTAGTGCAGGCCACTACTGCAAGTGCCGCCATTACAAATCTCACTGTCCAACAACAAGCTAATACGTGCTGAAGTCTTGTAGTGCAGGCCACTACTGCAAGTGCCGCCATTACAAATCTCACTGTCCAACAACAAGCTAATACGTGCTGAAGTCTTGTAGTGCACACCACTACTGCAAGTGCCGCCATTACAAATCTCACTGTCCAACAACAAGCTAATACGTGCTGAAGTCTTGTAGTGCAGGCCACTACTGCAAGTGCCGCCATTACAAATCTCACTGTCCAACAACAAGCTAATACGTGCTGAAGTCTTGTAGTGCAGGCCACTACTGCAAGTGCCGCCATTACAAATCTCACTGTCCAACAACAAGCTAATACGTGCTGAAGTCTTGCAATCCAGACTGCTGCTTCAAATACTGCAGTAAAGCTGACCATGTCTGTTATGACAGGTGACCAGGGGCGTGTTGCTTATGCTAAAAACCTTGCGAGATCTTGTGAGGAATAGGCCATGTCAACATGTGTGAAAGCAGATGTAAAGGTGGTCAAATGTTCGACACATGTTGACACCCGCCTATTGCTTGCCAACTAGGTAGGCTAAGCAATGCACCCCTGCTTTACTCCACACCAACCAGCCGTAGAGTTGCAGATGTCGGGTCTCTAGTCCACTGGTTAGAGCAGAGCAATCAACCGCCTTCACTTGTGGCTAGTGGTGGCAGGGTTTGAATCTGCTGGGATCCTAGAGCTGCATTTTCAGGCAAGGTGCCTTCCATTACCTCTCCCCACCCAGGAGTATAACTGTGTACCTGTGAGGGCAATGATGCACATCATGGTGTGATTAAACCCTTGTATGCGGTGTGAGCCAGCACCAGGTTGGAACACTCCCCAGGGAGTGGAGGTGACGCCTGAACTTGATGGTGTGCGTTCTCTCTGTCTGTCACTGTTTCTCATCAGGTGCCAGCAACAGAATGATCAAGTGGTCCAGTGATCAGGGGGAAAAGTGCCGAGCAGGCTGAGACCCAGGTGTGGGTGTTGAGTTGGCATGCAAAACCAGTTGCTCTACCCTTCACCTCTAGATCATTGGCATGCAAAACCAGTTCCTCTACCCTTCACCTCTAGATCATTGGCATGCAAAACCAGTTCCTCTACCCTTCACCTCTAGATCATTGGCATGCAAAACCAGTTCCTCTACCCTTCACCTCTAGATCATTGGCATGCAAAACCAGTTCCTCTACCCTTCACCTCTAGATCATTGGCATGCAAAACCAGTTCCTCTACCCTTCACCTCTAGATCATTGGCATGCAAAACCAGTTCCTCTACCCTTCACCTCTAGATCATTGGCATGCAAAACCAGTTCCTCTACCCTTCACCTCTAGATCATTGGCATGCAAAACCAGTTCCTCTACCCTTCATCTCTAGATCATTGGCATGCAAAACCAGTTCCTCTACCCTTCACCTCTAGATCATTGGCATGCAAAACCAGTTCCTCTACCCTTCACCTCTAGATCATTGGCATGCAAAACCAGTTCCTCTACCCTTCACCTCTAGATCAGAGAGTGAGAGTTGGCATGTAAAACCAGTTCCTCTACCCTTCACCTCTAGATCAGAGAGTGTGGCATGCAAAACCAGTTCCTCTACCCTTCACCTCTAGATCATTGGCATGCAAAACCAGTTCCTCTACCCTTCACCTCTAGATCAGAGAGTGAGAGTTGGCATGCAAAACCAGTTCCTCTACCCTTCACCTCTAGATCAGAGAGTGAGAGTTGGCATGTAAAACCAGTTCCTCTACCCTTCACCTCTAGATCAGAGAGTGAGAGTTGGCATGTAAAACCAGTTCCTTTACCCTTCACCTCTAGATCAGAGAGTGTGGCATGCAAAACCAGTTCCCTTACCCTTCACCTCTAGATCAGAGAGTGAGAGTTGGCATGCAAAACCAGTTGCTCTACCCTTCACCTCTAGATCAGAGAGTGAGAGTTGGCATGTAAAACCAGTTCCTCTACCCTTCACCTCTAGATCAGAGAGTGAGAGTTGGCATGCAAAACCAGTTGCTCTACCCTTCACCTCTAGATCAGAGAGTGAGAGTTGGCATGCAAAACCAGTTCCCTTACCCTTCACCTCTAGATCAGAGAGTGAGAGTTGGCATGCAAAACCAGTTGCTCTACCCTTCACCTCTAGATCAGAGAGTGAGAGTTGGCATGCAAAACCAGTTGCTCTACCCTTCACCTCTAGATCAGAGAGTGAGAGTTGGCATGCAAAACCAGTTGCTCTACCCTTCACCTCTAGATCATTGGCATTTAAAACCAGTTCCTCTACCCTTCACCTCTAGATCAGAGAGTGAGTTGGCATGTAAAACCAGTTCCTCTACCCTTCACCTCTAGATCAGAGAGTGAGAGTTGGCATGCAAAACCAGTTCCCTTACCCTTCACCTCTAGATCAGAGAGTGAGAGTTGGCATGTAAAACCAGTTGCTCTACCCTTCACCTCTAGATCAGAGAGTGAGAGTTGGCATGTAAAACCAGTTCCTCTACCCTTCACCTCTAGATCAGAGAGTGAGAGTTGGCATGTAAAACCAGTTCCCTTACCCTTCACCTCTAGATCAGAGAGTGAGTTGGCATGTAAAACCAGTTCCTCTACCCTTCACCTCTAGATCAGAGAGTGAGTTGGCATGTAAAACCAGTTCCTCTACCCTTCACCTCTAGATCAGAGAGTGAGAGTTGGCATGCAAAACCAGTTCCTCTACCCTTCACCTCTAGATCAGAGAGTGTGGCATGCAAAACCAGTTCCTCTACCCTTCACCTCTAGATCAGAGAGTGAGAGTTGGCATGTAAAACCAGTTCCTCTACCCTTCACCTCTAGATCAGAGAGTGAGAGTTGGCATGTAAAACCAGTTCCTTTACCCTTCACCTCTAGATCAGAGAGTGTGGCATGCAAAACCAGTTCCTCTACCCTTCACCTCTAGATCAGAGAGTGAGAGTTGGCATGCAAAACCAGTTCCTCTACCCTTCACCTCTAGATCAGAGAGTGAGAGTTGGCATGCAAAACCAGTTCCTCTACCCTTCACCTCTAGATCAGAGAGTGAGAGTTGGCATGCAAAACCAGTTCCCTTACCCTTCACCTCTAGATCAGAGAGTGAGAGTTGGCATGTAAAACCAGTTCCTCTACCCTTCACCTCTAGATCAGAGAGTGAGAGTTGGCATGCAAAACCAGTTCCTCTACCCTTCACCTCTAGATCAGAGAGTGTGGCATGCAAAACCAGTTCCTCTACCCTTCACCTCTAGATCAGAGAGTGAGAGTTGGCATGCAAAACCAGTTCCTCTACCCTTCACCTCTAGATCAGAGAGTGAGAGTTGGCATGCAAAACCAGTTCCTCTACCCTTCACCTCTAGATCAGAGAGTGAGAGTTGGCATGCAAAACCAGTTCCTCTACCCTTCACCTCTAGATCAGAGAGTGAGAGTTGGCATGTAAAACCAGTTCCTCTACCCTTCACCTCTAGATCAGAGAGTGAGTTGGCATGTAAAACCAGTTGCTCTACCCTTCACCTCTAGATCAGAGAGGAGTGGAAGTCCTTCACTGGTTTCTCACCTCTGCTCGTGGCCTGCGATGATCATCTGGAAGACGCCAACACAGGAACCGCGCTTGCCTTCCCAGTACTCTGGGTTGGGGTCTAGTCTTTCCAGCACATCGAAGGCCTTGGCAGCGTAGAAGAATTGGCCCATCTAGAAAGCGTGTGAAAGAAGAGAGTCTGAGTAACTGAAATGCCTCAACACATGAACCAACATGTTTGAATTAGTATAGTGAATGGAATGATTTGTCAGAGAATGAATGAACGAATGAGTGAATGGATGGATGAATGAATGAATGGAAAAATGTGAATGAATGATTGACTGAATGACTGACTGAATAGATAGAACTAATTAATTCGTGGACTGACAGTCCCATTTAACCCTTCTTTCACAACACACAAAAATTGACATGTGTGTGCATGCATGCATCCAAACATTTTTTTAATGCATGCATAATACACGTAAATCCATACATGACACATATCCATCAACCAGGTTTACCTCCTTGCATACTGATGTACACGTCATTACATACATGTACTGCACATGTGTACATTCAACCCCTCCACCCTCCACTCCCACCCTGCATTAGGGGCAAGAATGAATCACTGCATCTCCTCACATGAGTAACAAAAGGCCAATAACGAGGGAACTCAAGATTTGACTAGCTCATACTCTAACAGCTCTAGTAGTTTATTTGGTCAATGGCCTACCTGGGCTGACAGACTTCACAACTTCATTCATCATCCTCAGCAGCAACTTGCAAGCACACAGGTCTGCATGAACACGCACCTTGTAGCAGTCGTTGGCGATGAGCTGCAGCAGGGAGAAAGACTCTCCTGAAGTCTCCATCTTCAGGTACAACTCCCAGGCTAGACGGGCCTTTCTGTTCATGATGTCTGCCGAAAGACAATCACAGAGGCGACCATGAAGCCAGGCATGAATTGACAGACAAAGCAAAAATCACTTAACCCTTCTTCCCCTTACACAGAACAACAAGCTTTCAAATCCTATGCTACAGGAGCTAACTTGTTAGAATAACATTTAATTAAAACAAATTAAAATACAAAATTGAACACTTTCTCTCTCTCTCCAAAAAAAGGGGGCAGCAGGTCATCAGCCAACATACATTTCAAACACTCTTTAGAAATCAGACTGCATGTCATGTAAACAAAACACCAGCTCAGAGTGTCATAAATGCAAGGCAGAGAGGTCATATGGGAGGCAAACATGGCAGCCTATATTACAGATGTGATGTGGAGTATGTGATATTGGGCTTACATAGGAAAACAGGAAATATGCAAGCAGTATTTGATAATACGGGTGATAAAAAGTTAAGGTGAAGGGGGCTTTTTCCAAAGCACAGCTATTTACATGGGAGTCTCTGAGATCGGCTTGACAGAGTTTCATGATTAGCCAGGCTCAGGTCCCACTTCATCTCTAAGTCTAACCCACAGCAATTTGCAAACATATCATTTTCATGTAATTTTAAAAAATCAGTCAATATGTAAGATTACAGAAACCTTGGTTTGGATCACCTATGTTTTTTTCTTCTGAAGAACAACCAGTCGAGCCTTAAACAAATAAATGTAGATGAATTCAATATTTTTACTAATGCGAAGACAGCCCACTGAATGGGGGCAGCATGACAAAGGGAAGTAACTCACAGCATCGTGCCAGCCAGCTCAGATAGGTGTAGTCATTCTTGATCTTGTCACTCTGAATGAGCAGGAACACCTGCAGAGTGGATGGACAATGTCAGTACTGGGTAAACGAGTTAAAAAGAGGCTTATACACACACACACACACACACACACACACACACACACACACACACACACACACACACACACACACACACTCACATACTTTGACTCAGTGCATCCAAAAACCAAACAACAACAACAAAAAGATTATATGAGAAAAAAATCTCTGTGTTAGGCTACAAGCACAGGAGAACACAGGTAAAGGTAATTTCTTTAACACTATAGAGTTAAATACAACATCTGCCATCAGTTAATGGCATTCGAGAGCGGCTCGAGACTACTGGCTAGGGCTCTTGCCCTGCAGTATGACTTCTACACGTGCATCCTTGGGTAAGGCACTGCATAGTGGCAAACATGGATGAAATTTCTTTTTTTTTTAAACTGACAAAAAAAGGTTATTATTTATAACTTAATTAAAAACCTACCTCCTCTGCCTCCTTGAAGTTTCCCACCGCAGCCTTTGCCTGGGCATAGTTGAAGTTGAAGCAGTCGTCGTTGTAGAAGTAGCTCTGTACAGACACAAGTTCATAGAAGTAGCTCTGTACAGACACAAGTTCAAGTCAGAGTGATTGGAGAAGTAGCTCTGTACAGACACAAGTTCAAGTCAGAGTGATTGGAGAAGTAGCTCTGTACACACACGAGTTCAAGTCAGAGTGATTGGAGAAGTAGCTCTGTACAGACACAAGTTCATAGAAGTAGCTCTGTACACACACAAGTTCAAGTCAGAGTGATTGGAGAAGTAGCTCTGTACAGACACAAGTTCAAGTCAGAGTGATTGGAGAAGTAGCTCTGTACACACACGAGTTCAAGTCAGAGTGATTGGAGAAGTAGCTCTGTACAGACACAAGTTCAAGTCAGAGTGATTGGAGAAGTAGCTCTGTACAGACACAAGTTCAAGTCAGAGTGATTGGAGAAGTAGCTCTGTACAGACACAAGTTCAAGTCAGAGTGATTGGAGAAGTAGCTCTGTACACACACGAGTTCAAGTCAGAGTGATTGGAGAAGTAGCTCTGTACAGACACAAGTTCAAGTCAGAGTGATTGGAGAAGTAGCTCTGTACAGACACGAGTTCAAGTCAGAGTGATTGGAGAAGTAGCTCTGTACAGACACAAGTTCAAGTCAGTGATTGGAGAAGTAGCTCTGTACACACACAAGTTCAAGTCAGAGTGATTGGAGAAGTAGCTCTGTACACACACAAGTTCAAGTCAGAGTGATTGGAGAAGTAGCTCTGTACACACACAAGTTCAAGTCAGAGTGATTGGAGAAGTAGCTCTGTACACACACAAATTCAAGTCAGAGTGATTGGAGAAGTAGCTCTGTACACACACAAGTTCAAGTCAGGGTGATTGGAGAGGTAGCTCTGTACAGACACAAGTTCAAGTCAGAGTGATTGGAGAAGTAGCTCTGTACACACACAAGTTCAAGTCAGTGATTGGAGAAGTAGCTCTGTACACACACAAGTTCAAGTCAGAGTGATTGGAGTGAAGCAGTCGTCGTTGTAGAAGTAGCTCTGTACAGACACAAGTTCATAGAAGTAGCTCTGTACACACACACGTTCATAGAAGTAGCTCTGTACACACACACGTTCATAGAAGTAGCTCTGTACACACACAAGTTCATAGAAGTAGCTCTGTACACACACACGTTCAAGTCAGAGTGATTGTAGAAGTAGCTCTGTACACACACACGTTCATAGAAGTAGCTCTGTACACACACAAGTTCAAGTCAGAGTGATTGGAGAAGTAGCTCTGTACAGACACAAGTTCAAGTCAGAGTGATTGTAGAAGTAGCTCTGTACAGACACAAGTTCAAGTCAGAGTGATTGGAGAAGTAGCTCTGTACAGACACAAGTTCATAGAAGTAGCTCTGTACAGACACAAGTTCAAGTCAGAGTGATTGGAGAAGTAGCTCTGTACACACACAAGTTCATAGAAGTAGCTCTGTACACACACAAGTTCAAGTCAGAGTGATTGGAGAAGTAGCTCTGTACACACACGTTCAAGTCAGAGTGATTGGAGAAGTAGCTCTGTACAGACACAAGTTCAAGTCAGAGTGATTGTAGAAGTAGCTCTGTACACACACACGTTCATAGAAGTAGCTCTGTACACACACAAGTTCAAGTCAGAGTGATTGGAGAAGTAGCTCTGTACAGACACAAGTTCAAGTCAGAGTGATTGGAGAAGTAGCTCTGTACACACACAAGTTCAAGTCAGAGTGATTGGAGAAGTAGCTCTGTACAGACACAAGTTCATAGAAGTAGCTCTGTACAGACACAAGTTCAAGTCAGAGTGATTGGAGAAGTAGCTCTGTACACACACAAGTTCATAGAAGTAGCTCTGTACACACACAAGTTCAAGTCAGAGTGATTGGAGAAGTAGCTCTGTACACACACGTTCAAGTCAGAGTGATTGTAGAAGTAGCTCTGTACACACACAAGTTCAAGTCAGAGTCATTGTAGAAGTAGCTCTGTACACACACAACTTCCACTCAGAGTGATGTGAGAAGTAGCTCTGTACAGACACAAGTTCAAGTCAGAGTGATTGGAGAAGTAGCTCTGTACACACACAAGTTCAAGTCAGAGTGATTGGAGAAGTAGCTCTGTACACACACAAGTTCAAGTCAGAGTGATTGGAGAAGTAGCTCTGTACACACACAAGTTCAAGTCAGAGTGATTGGAGAAGTAGCTCTGTACAGACACGAGTTCTAGTCAGAGTGATTGGAGAAGTAGCTCTGTACACACACAAGTTCAAGTCAGAGTGATTGGAGAAGTAGCTCTGTACAGACACAAGTTCATAGAAGTAGCTCTGTACAGACACAAGTTCAAGTCAGAGTGATTGGAGAAGTAGCTCTGTACAGACACAAGTTCAAGTCAGAGTGATTGGAGAAGTAGCTCTGTACACACACAAGTTCAAGTCAGAGTGATTGGAGAAGTAGCTCTGTACACACACAAATTCAAGTCAGAGTGATTGGAGAAGTAGCTCTGTACAGACACAAGTTCAAGTCAGAGTGATTGGAGAAGTAGCTCTGTACACACACAAGTTCAAGTCAGAGTGATTGGAGAAGTAGCTCTGTACACACACAAGTTCAAGTCAGAGTGATTGTAGAAGTAGCTCTGTACACACACACGTTCATAGAAGTAGCTCTGTACAGACACAAGTTCAAGTCAGAGTGATTGTAGAATTAGCTCTGTACACACACAAGTTCAAGTCAGAGTGATTGTAGAAGTAGCTCTGTACAGACACAAGTTCAAGTCAGAGTGATTGGAGTGAAGCAGTCGTCGTTGTAGAAGTAGCTCTGTACACACACAAGTTCAAGTCAGAGTGATTGGAGTGAAGCAGTCGTCGTTGTAGAAGTAGCTCTGTACAGACACAAGTTCAAGTCAGAGTGATTGGAGAAGTAGCTCTGTACAGACACAAGTTCAAGTCAGAGTGATTGGAGAAGTAGCTCTGTACACACACAAGTTCAAGTCAGTGATTGGAGAAGTAGCTCTGTACAGACACAAATTCAAGTCAGAGTGATTGGAGAAGTAGCTCTGTACACACACAAGTTCAAGTCAGAGTGATTGGAGAAGTAGCTCTGTACACACACAAGTTCATAGAAGTAGCTCTGTACAGACACGCGTTCAAGTCAGAGTGATTGGAGAAGTAGCTCTGTACACACACAAGTTCAAGTCAGAGTGATTGGAGAAGTAGCTCTGTACACACACAAGTTCAAGTCAGAGTGATTGGAGAAGTAGCTCTGTACAGACACAAGTTCATAGAAGTAGCTCTGTACAGACACAAGTTCATAGAAGTAGCTCTGTACAGACACAAGTTCATAGAAGTAGCTCTGTACAGACACAAGTTCATAGAAGTAGCTCTGTACAGACACAAGTTCAAGTCAGAGTGATGGAGAAGTAGCTCTGTACACACACAAGTTCAAGTCAGAGTGATTGGAGAAGTAGCTCTGTACACACACAAGTTCATAGAAGTAGCTCTGTACAGACACAAGTTCATGAGAAGTAGCTCTGTACAGACACAAGTTCAAGTCAGAGTGATTGTAGAAGTAGCTCTGTACACACACGAGTTCAAGTCAGAGTGATTGGAGAAGTAGCTCTGTACAGACACAAGTTCAAGTCAGAGTGATTGGAGAAGTAGCTCTGTACACACACAAGTTCAAGTCAGAGTGATTGGAGAAGTAGCTCTGTACACACACAAATTCATAGAAGTAGCTCTGTACAGACACAAGTTCAAGTCAGAGTGATTGTAGAAGTAGCTCTGTACACACACAAGTTCAAGTCAGAGTGATTGGAGAAGTAGCTCTGTACAGACACAAGTTCAAGTCAGAGTGATTGGAGAAGTAGCTCTGTACACACACAAGTTCAAGTCAGAGTGATTGGAGAAGTAGCTCTGTACACACACAAGTTCAAGTCAGAGTGATTGGAGAAGTAGCTCTGTACACACACAAGTTCAAGTCAGAGTGATTGGAGAAGTAGCTCTGTACAGACACGAGTTCAAGTCAGAGTGATTGGAGAAGTAGCTCTGTACACACACAAGTTCAAGTCAGAGTGATTGGAGAAGTAGCTCTGTACAGACACAAGTTCATAGAAGTAGCTCTGTACAGACACAAGTTCAAGTCAGAGTGATTGGAGAAGTAGCTCTGTACAGACACAAGTTCAAGTCAGAGTGATTGGAGAAGTAGCTCTGTACACACACAAGTTCAAGTCAGAGTGATTGGAGAAGTAGCTCTGTACACACACAAATTCAAGTCAGAGTGATTGGAGAAGTAGCTCTGTACAGACACAAGTTCAAGTCAGAGTGATTGGAGAAGTAGCTCTGTACACACACAAGTTCAAGTCAGAGTGATTGGAGAAGTAGCTCTGTACACACACAAGTTCAAGTCAGAGTGATTGTAGAAGTAGCTCTGTACACACACACGTTCATAGAAGTAGCTCTGTACAGACACAAGTTCAAGTCAGAGTGATTGTAGAATTAGCTCTGTACACACACAAGTTCAAGTCAGAGTGATTGTAGAAGTAGCTCTGTACAGACACAAGTTCAAGTCAGAGTGATTGGAGTGAAGCAGTCGTCGTTGTAGAAGTAGCTCTGTACACACACAAGTTCAAGTTAGAGTGATTGGAGTGAAGCAGTCGTCGTTGTAGAAGTAGCTCTGTACAGACACAAGTTCAAGTCAGAGTGATTGGAGAAGTAGCTCTGTACAGACACAAGTTCAAGTCAGAGTGATTGGAGAAGTAGCTCTGTACACACACAAGTTCAAGTCAGTGATTGGAGAAGTAGCTCTGTACAGACACAAATTCAAGTCAGAGTGATTGGAGAAGTAGCTCTGTACACACACAAGTTCAAGTCAGAGTGATTGGAGAAGTAGCTCTGTACACACACAAGTTCATAGAAGTAGCTCTGTACAGACACGCGTTCAAGTCAGAGTGATTGGAGAAGTAGCTCTGTACACACACAAGTTCAAGTCAGAGTGATTGGAGAAGTAGCTCTGTACACACACAAGTTCAAGTCAGAGTGATTGGAGAAGTAGCTCTGTACAGACACAAGTTCATAGAAGTAGCTCTGTACAGACACAAGTTCATAGAAGTAGCTCTGTACAGACACAAGTTCATAGAAGTAGCTCTGTACAGACACAAGTTCATAGAAGTAGCTCTGTACAGACACAAGTTCAAGTCAGAGTGATTGGAGAAGTAGCTCTGTACACACAGAAATTCAAGTCAGAGTGATTGGAGAAGTAGCTCTGTACAGACACAAGTTCATAGAAGTAGCTCTGTACAGACACAAGTTCATAGAAGTAGCTCTGTACAGACACAAGTTCATAGAAGTAGCTCTGTACAGACACAAGTTCATAGAAGTAGCTCTGTAGAGACACAAGTTCATAGAAGTAGCTCTGTACAGACACAAGTTCATAGAAGTAGCTCTGTACAGACACAAGTTCAAGTCAGAGTGATTGGAGAAGTAGCTCTGTACACACACGAGTTCAAGTCAGAGTGATTGTAGAAGTAGCTCTGTACAGACACAAATTCAAGTCAGAGTGATTGGAGAAGTAGCTCTGTACAGACACAAGTTCAAGTCAGAGTGATTGGAGAAGTAGCTCTGTACAGACACAAGTTTAAGTCAGAGTGATTGGAGAAATAGCTCTGTACACACACAAGTTCAAGTCAGAGTGATTGGAGAAGTAGCTCTGTACAGACACAAGTTCAAGTCAGAGTGATTGGAGAAGTAGCTCTGTACAGACACAAGTTCAAGTCAGAGTGATTGGAGAAGTAGCTCTGTACAGACACAAGTTCAAGTCAGAGTGATTGGAGAAGTAGCTCTGTACAGACACAAGTTCAAGTCAGAGTGATTGGAGAAGTAGCTCTGTACACACACGAGTTCAAGTCAGAGTGATTGGAGAAGTAGCTCTGTACAGACACAAATTCAAGTCAGAGTGATTGGAGAAGTAGCTCTGTACACACACAAGTTCAAGTCAGAGTCATTGGAGAAACTCTCTCATCCATTAGACAATGCCATGTCAAAAAAGGTGACAAAACAAAACAAAAAACCCCAATCAGAACAGCTAATGCTCTGTAAGCTTACACTACCTAGAATCCCTTTGACTTTCAACATTCCTTGACACCAAAAAGCACTTGAGACTCATTCAGTGTTACAGGATCACAAATGTCAGCATTGTACTAACCAAGGTCACAGCTGGTTCATGTAATCAACAGAATCACAAAATGATTGATGTCTTTTACTCAAAGCTGAAAAATATACTTTGGTTTAAATTAGAAATACAAGTCTTTAAATCAGGCATGTGGGTGCCCACATGCATGCAAATCAACCCATAAACTCACAGATGGTTGAGAATGAGTAAGAGGATGCATAAGTACAACAATTGTTCCCACCTTAATGGAGTTCAGGTAAATCATGACGTCCTCGAACTGTTTGAGCAGGAAGAAGCAAGAAGCCATGCACTGCCTTCCAGGAATAGTGTCTGCAGGGAAAGAGGAGAGGCTGACTATTGCAATCTGTATTCATTGTCTACTGCTTCCAGATTGCATGGCATACAAACCCTCGGCCATCCCCCAAAGTGAACCTATTCATTATCAAGTTCACTACACTTCCCTCTTATTTTGCAAGAGACCATAATGCATTTCATTCTTTTTGTATCATGTGCTACTTTTGCCATGACTGTGCTTGCCCTCCATCACTTTGTCTGTGTCTCTCTGTTTCTCTCCTTCCTCCCTGACACCTCCCCCCCTCTCTCTCTCTCTCTCTCTCTCTCTCTCTCTCTCTCTCTCTCTCTCTCTCTCTCTCTCTCTCTCTCTCTCTCTCTCTCTCTCTCTCTCACTCTCTCTCTCTCTCCCTCTGTGCGAAGGTGCACTCAGCAGAACAGAAAAAAAGACTGTTAACAAGAACAATGTCTTAGCAGTCAGCAATTCTGAATTATAATGCATACCAGCAAACAATGTTTGTTTAAACAAATGTAAATAGCGAAAGTAGATATTTCATATCACCATTATTAATGTATCATCAAATCAAATGAACAGAGAACTCTGAAGACAAATGAAGTCTGTCAAGATCTGTGTACAATGCACTTTTCTCAGGTCAATCAAAGACACAAGGTACTTTCAAGGTTGGCTTGAACACAGGGTTAGATTTGATTGATGGAACCCTGTACTAATGCCCCCCAGTAGTCTCTCTGGTTCTCTCAGGCTCCAGCTGATGAGGAAGGTAGGGAGTGGCTCTGGCCAAATGCTACACTTCACTGCTACCCTTTTCAGTGCTATTTAGATACCAAATTCAGTTTCATAACAAATGATTCTCCAAGAAGATACAGACATAACAATCAGAAAAATTAATAATGTACTGTCCAAATAAAGAATGGCAGTAAAGGAACCCCCAACATAAGGTGGAACTGGCTGTATACCCAACAGACTTGCCAAAGAAACTTGCAGGTATTCTACAACAGATATTTAGAAAAAATGCCACCATTACAGTTAAAGCTAACATGTTATACACATCCATATTAACAGCACAATAGTAAATTTTATTCCTCACGTGGACTCAAAAAATTAGATATAAAAGGTTATTTATTTCATATGAAACATTTTCAAACAAGTTTCCATAGCCATTTTTGATGCAAATCGTCCTTTCAATAAATATATCAATAATTAAAGTCCAAACGACATGGAAAAAGTTCACACCATGAAATGAAAAGGAAGTTATTTCACAAAGCACTTACACTTAGGCCAATTCAATAAACGCTACATTGTGCATTGTACACAGGTCAAAACAGAGCAATTGTCCAACAGAAGCAGTAAACAAATCCATTCCTCTCCACAGTTCACAGTCAGGGGAGATGCCACACCAATGCCATACTGGGCTCCATGTCTGTGTTTTGACTGGCCTGATATATATCACTAACCAGTGATTGAACTACTTGATCTATATTTTTAATAGCACCTTATGTAAACAAATGCAATAATGTATACAGGATGACACAGTGGATTACCCCCCGCCCCCCTCTCTAGCTGGAATCCCTGGCTGCTGGGATCTCAGGGTCGGTGACTCAGCCAGGGGTGGCCCTAAGCAGGCAAAGAAGTTAACTGGGGCATGAGAACAGAATCAGATCATTCAGATCAATTATGCTTTCTAACACTAAGGAAGATGCTCAATCCATAAACAGCAATAAACCAGTTGCCAACCCATGTATCCAATCTCAAGAAACACCACTTCATGCATTGAAAAAAAAAGAGTGTAAAAATGTGCATATGCATTTCTTGTTCTCATACATACATGCCCTTCTCTTACAGTTAGGTGAAGATTTGTGAATAAACCTCCATAGGAAAACAGGCATCTCAGGGATCTATGAGCTTTAACAGTGCAGCATTCAGCAAGCCACAATATACTCCTTCTATAGGATTCTAGTGCTAGATAATAATGTGAAAAGTTCAAAGTGATTAGAGTTCCAGATACAGATCATAATGTGCCTACATAAAAACAATACCTGCACCTTAACATTGGGAAACCCCAAAGGAAATATTCACTGCAAGAACTGGTGAAGCAGCTGGCCCCTCCACAGGGCTGCCTACCCTCCTTTTTCGATTTCAGTATTACCAAGTTCCAATTTCCGTATTTCATTTCCGATTTCAGTATTAAACCGTGCGACAGTGCAAGAAAACAAAGCAACTTTAATCATTAACCAGGGACCAAAAGATAAAACAAAACATACCTGATTTTATGTACTCTATATACAATAGTTCTGCAGCTTGTTTACTGTGACAAAGACTGGTAGTAGGCACTTTTCAGGCCTTTCAGGTCTTTGACACTAGTTTCTGTCAAGGGCTTGTCCAGGCCTGGACTTGGCTACCACCAAGGCCTCCAAGGTGTCGGATCCCATGCTGCCTCTGAAGTGTGTTTTGTTCTTTCTCACGACTGAGAAAATGCGCTCACAGTGAGCTGATGAGTGAGGGATTGTCATTATGGCAAGCATAACCATGGGGAGGTGTGGGAAGAGGAGGTCTTCCCCTACACCTACACTCAGTTTGTCCAATGCCGCCATTGGGAGGTTCAGTTCTACTGTCAAGTCTACCATCATCGCCTCAGCTCGAATTACGTCGATGTCGATTTGGGACACTTTCGAAGGAGGCGGTGTAAAATATTCACTGATAGGTTTTTGCGCTGCTGCGACCTTCTTCTCCTCATTTTTCTTCACATGCTTTGGGCCTTCAACATGCCTTTCAATATCGTTGGCGCCACCACTGGAGATGCTGAACTGGTTATCACAAGTCGTACATTTGACAGTGGAGTCAGTGGTGCTGCGGACTATAAATGGATACTTCTCCGTGTACGCTGGAATGTAGACCTCCGACCTCCGCTGTTTCTTCGATAATTCAGAAACACAATCGCTTGGCTTTCGTTTTGACGCCATTGTTGCACATGAACACTGCACATACCGGCACTCTCCGGAAAAAACACTTCGTGCGTTGCGCTTGCGCACTGTACGAAAATGACGTCACTCGGCAATTTTCGGAAATATTTTCGCGCGCTGCGCCTGCGCATTACAGAACAAACCCATTCGGCAATCATCGGTAGAGCGCTTCGGAAAACGATTCGCGCACAGCCACAGGCCAACGATTTTGGAAATTATTTTATTATAGTTTTTATTTTGATATTTCCGGAACGCAAAATAAACTCCCATATTTTCCGGAACGCTCGCCGATTTTTTTAAATTTCCGGACAAAATACGGAATTTCCGTACGGGTAGGCAGGCCTGCCTCCAGTCAAAATGGCCTGCTGGTGTGACATCTCCAGTGCAGCATGCAAGCCAGAGCAGACCAGGCAATTTTGCACTCACCGCACTCGCTGGCTGAGCCTCCCACCAGCTGGAAGTACTGCTGGGCAATCTTCAAGTGCTCCCTCTGCTCAAGGACCAAAGCACAAAATGCCAGATAATTAGAGCCTGGTCCTCCAAGGGTGGACTTTGACAATCAGCAACACACTTTGAAAAATGATCATTATGAAAAGATACATGTGACTTGTCCTCTCAAAAGAACTGCTCAGAAACCTTTGGTGAGTTGTAGATTTCTGTGTCATTGCAAAGTACATTAAATAGTCTTCAAAATGAAAACAAAATTATTGTATATGCAGTGGTTGCTGAGTAATGACAATTTGAATATGTACCAAAAAAGAACTTTTCACGAAAACAGCTTGTAAAGTTTGAGCTACAATTTGCATAGCACAACCCCCATCCCAGTAACCATACCAAATACTTGATGGATGATGTGGTAGGGTGTTACGCAAATAGATGAAGTTTATTTCCACAAAGAAATTGCAGTGGCTATCTAAAGATGCAAAAAAAGAATCATTTATGCAGCAGATCTGAAACTCTCAGAGTATGTGTAGGAATGGTTCAGCTTTCTGAATCAAGTTAAATCTCAAAATTTCTGGAGTGACCCCTTTGGATGAATTTTTGGCCATATCTGGATTTGAAAAATGTCCAAGTGATTTTGGAGGACCAGTCACAAATGAGTTTTGTGCATAATGTTTTGAAACACGAACACTAACCTTCCTGCCATCCCCATACCACCCTTGCCTCCCAGGCAAAGTGTAGGCTGGCTCTCCAGTTTTCCTCCCCATTCTCATTGTTCTAAATTTAGTGACCATGTGCAGAACAGCGTGGGGCACTCTCCAAGGTTGTTTCCCAACTGCTAAATTTAGAACAATGCGGCTGAGGACGGAAAACTGAAGAGGAGCAGCTGAGGCTTAGCTGACATCCAGGTTGTAATGGGAATGGCACCAAAGGGCAGGAAAAGGCAGTATGAGACATTTCGTGTTATTGTCCATGGGACGTGAGCTGGTGGCAACTGATATAGACAAGAGAGCTTTCTGAAAAGATCCATTTCTATACCACAGAAATGGGTCAAAGGTTGGAGTGTGGGGTTGAAGGCATGTGTTCTGATAGAATTCTGCTTCAATTTTGACAGTGTACATGTGAAATTGTGTACATAATGAAGTGTGTGCATGCATCCAAAGTGAGAGAGACTGTGTGTTTTTGTGTTTGAATGTATGTGTGTGTTTGTGCATGTGTGTGTGTGTGTGTGTGTGTGTGTGTGTGTGTGTGTGTGTGTGTGTGTGCGTTTGTGTGTACACAAGCTACAGAATAGCAGTGAATGTGTGTGTGTGTGTGTGTGTGTGTGTGTGTGTGTGTGTGTGTGTGTGTGTGTGTGTGCGTTTGTGTGTACATGTCTGCATACATGCATGGGTGTGTGAGCACATGCATGTGTACAAAGAATAGAAACACATTGACTATTTCACCCAGTAAATGCCATGCACCTCAGAGGACCCACAATTAGCACATCATTGATTTTATCAGGGGATGCTCTTGTGTGCAGAACCAGCAGTAAACAAAGTGGAGTCACAAATTTCACCTGCTAAGGATACTGCACTAGTCCTGACAAATACATGTGAGCACAAGAAGGGCAAAGCCCATACGACTCACATGCTTGACCTTGACCTTTACATGATATTGACATTTAAATGACCTTGACCTTCAGGTGACCTTCAAGGTCAAGGTCAAACAACTAAACCTAGCAATGACATCATACACTAAGAAATGCTTTACACCTTTTTCCTACCAAAATACATGTGACCTTGACCCAAGGTCAAGGTCATCCAAGGTCATGCAACACAAAGCTGTTAATTCAAGACATAGGAAGCACAATGGCACTTTCTACCATGAGATATGGTCACTTTTAGTGGTTCACTACCCCATTTTGGTCACATTTCATAAGGGTCAAAGTGACCTTGACCTTGATGATATGTGACCAAATGTGTCTCATGATGAAAGTATAACATATGCCCCACATAATTATTAAGTTTGAAACAGTTATCTGCCATAGTTCAGGGTCAAGGTCACTTCAAAATATGTATACAATCCAACTTTAAAGAGTTCCTGTGACCTTGACCTTGAAGCAAGGTCAACCAAACTGGTATCAAAAGATAGGGCTTACTTTGTCCTATATACCATATATAGGTGAGGTATCCAATCTCAAATACTTCAGAGAAAATTGAGAAAATGTGAAAAATGTCTGTTTTTTAGACAACATTTATGGCCCCTGCGACCTTGACCTTGAAGCAAGGTCAAGCCACTGTGTATGTTTTTTGAGGCCTTGTCATCATACACCATCATGCCACATTTGGTATTGATTGACTTAATAGTCTCTGAGAAAAGTCCAACGTTAAAGTTTTCGGACGCCCGGACGCCCGGACGGACGAAACGGGTGAGTACATAGACTCACTTTTGCTTCGCATGTGAGTCAAAAAAGTTCCTTTCTGCAACAAGCATCCCTCCACCCCTCCACCCCCAATGACACTCACTACTCTTTGAGGCTGCCAATGGTCATGCCACTGGAAAAGGCCCAGAAAGCTCTACTCTACAACTATGGGTTTCAGCTGATCAGGGGACATCTACTGGCCTCTGTCCTTTGGAGAACTACTGTGAGCAAAGCAGATGGCCCCACCAGCAAACTAAGAGCACCGGGTGAAGAAGACACAGTCCTCTGGTTCCTGCCCTCTCTCCACCTCCATCAAGAATCAAGCTGACTCACTGATCCCTGCTCCTGTCCCAGGGCGGCGTTGACCACTCCTTTCAGGATGTACTCCTGAGGAGTCGTGGGTTCCAGGTCCTTGATCAGGTTGTATGCCTCGTTCACATCATCTGAAGCAAATCCCAGTGTTTCATGGTATTGATGTCTTCATGGCCAGACATTCCCATACAGCCCTTTTCCTCTCAGGTAAGGTGTGTGCTAGCTCTCTAATGTTGCTATTCAAACACATTGTTCTAAATATGGTGACAATATAGATCATTACTTGACCATTATTTGCAGAACAATGAGTTGAAGGATGAAAAGGTGAGGCAGAGTAGGTGGCAGCAAAGAGCAGAGAAATATAGCATGGAAATTACAGATTTCTCTGTCCAAATATATGGAAAACTGATCCTGGGACTTTTTCTTTTACATGTATGAAGCACATTCACCACCAAATGAATTCTGTATGTTTCATTACAATCAGTATATTTCTTGAAACACTGTTAATAAAACATCATATTGATCCATAGTTCATACAATTTGCTCCTTGCTTTTAGAATCCTAACAGATGTCTGGGGGATCCTAAGATGTTTAGAGGGCACAGCCAAGGAGAAAAGCTTTCACCAGAGGTGCTGGTTTTATCAGCAATTCCTCCTCCTTTACTTTCTCCTCCTTCTTCTTCTACAACGTACAAAGAGTGCCTACCTTGTTTGAGATAGTAGATGACCAGATTGAGTCGAGCCTCAGGGATGACATCAATGAGAGGAGGCAAGACCTGCAGCGCTCCGTCCCCATTGCGAAACACCACCTGTAGTCAGGCAGCAGTTTCCATAGCAACAGTCTTCCCTCAAAGGTGACAAGGATAACACAGGCATTCCGACACCCACATCCACAGGAGGGTGAGATTCCCATACAGGTACAACAACATAGGTAAGCTCTCCCAACCCATCTCAATTAGAAATGACATGACTTTGACAGTCATCAAAATGACTGAAAATGTCGAACTTTGACTGAGCTCTCAGTTTGGATGTTTAAAAAATGTTGATTTCCAAGGAATTTTATATAACTTTGCATCAAGTCATCAGATTCAAAATTGGGTTTTCATCAACTCAAAGAGCAATGAAAATTCCTTGTAGAAATGCTACATAACTCAAAACTGACAGAGTATGGTACAATGCCACTCATGTCATGGTGCAGGGTTACACCTGATGGATGCTGCTTACCAGGTTGTGTTTGATGAGGTCTCTTGCAAACACAAAGGAGGGCGATGCCATGTCTTGAAGGGCTTTCAGCTCAGCCTAGAAAGAGAGAGACAAAGATGCTTGCTTTACGTTGTGACTTTGCACCCAGAAACCCTTTCTTACAGGGAAATGTAAGTATTTGAGTGGTGTGGTGCAGCGGTAAGTGTTCTGGACTGTCATGTGGGCACCTGGGGAGCAACCTTCAGTTACAACCTCCACCACTTACCACATACAGGGAGCTGCTCTGTGTCAACCTGGGGAGCAATCTTCAGTTACAACCTCCACCATTTACCACATACAGGGAGCTGCTCTGTGTCAACCTGGGGAGCAATCTTCAGTTACAACCTCCACCACTTACCACATACAGGGAGCTGCTCTCGTGTCAACCTAGGGTGCAACCTTCAGTTACAACCTCCACCACTTACCACATACAGGGAGCTGTCTGGTGTCAACCTGGAGAGCAATCTTCAGTTACAACCTCCACCACTTACCACATACAGGGAGCTGTCTGGTGTCAACCTGGGGTGCAATCTTCAGTTACAACCTCCACCATTTACCATATACAGGGAGCTGTCTGGTGTCAACCTGGGGTGCAATCTTCAGTTACAACCTCCACCACTTACCACATACAGGGAGCTGTCTGGTGTCAACCTGGGGTGCAATCTTCAGTTACAACCTCCACCACTTACCACATACAGGGAGCTGTCTGGTGTCAACCTGGGGTGCAAGTCCCCACAACACATTTCAAATGTGTGAACTAGTGCATTTGACAATAATGATGAGTATTATATTATTACGGTATATACTTCTCAGCTGTGCAGTCTTACCATCTGAGGACACATATGCATACATACACTTATTAGCTCCCCATCACTGTTACAGCAGTCTGATGCAGATTTTGACAATATTCAGGTTACTAGTCTAAGAGTTCAACACCCAACAGTATCTTTTAGTCAAGCATTTCCTTTTTTGTTTTAGCAACCCAAGGCAGTATGTGCTGTTTTTTCTTGGTGACCTCAGTCAAAAATGGATTGCATTTGTGATCTTCAAGTGTGATCAAGCACATCGAATGGGAGGAATAAGCTGATAGACACAAAGATGAACAGAGAGCAAGACATGGATAGATATGAGATTATAAGAGAAATAAGTTGACAAGCAGGCAGATAGATGGACTGATACACCATCAGACAGACAGATGACACATATGGTCATATATATATATATATATATATTGTTACGAACGGGGCTCTTTATCTCCCATTCAAGAGAGATTGGTCTAGGGGTTTTTCTTTCCGTTCCATAACATTCTTTCATTCATTCCATGCAATGTGAGTGAACAAGACAGCATAGAGAAGAAAGTGTAGATTGAACTTTAAAGATGACTTTTAATAATACAAATAAAATGATAATTCTTAATGTAACTAATTTAAGGTATCAAAATGTAAGGTTTAGCCAGCCAGCCTTTGTGATACAACTTATCTGATTGAGTCAGTCTCTGCTGACCGCCGTTGAATGAAGTGTCTTTCTGACAGGGTGAAGAAACGGTGGGCCATTAATTGGGTGATTTAGAGCCGGGTCAGGGCTCGTTGAAGCGTGAAGCTGGTGGAAGGGAGGGTTCCATCTTTCGTCTCCCCTCCTAGGTGAAACGTGGAGTAGGTCGGGCTTGGCGTGGTCAGTTGCCTCGTCATGGCGATTGGCGTGGGGGCGGGCGTTGAGGCTTGGTCCGTGGTCATGGCGTGGGTCGGGGAGCGGTCAGGTCTAATCAGGCATGACTGCCTGATGCTCTCTCGGCTGGGCGGCGGATTCGCATTCCGTCCCCGTCTGGTTGACCTCCAGCGCTTTCCGTCGCACGGTCAGGTGCGGCGGGCAGGTGTGGCGCGAGGTGTTGGCAGGAAGAGAGAGAGGGAGAGGGTCGGGGAGGGTTTTATAGATGCACTCAGTGTCCGGTGCTGACCAATCGCGCTCCAGACGCCATCTTGCCCTCATCACGAGACCCCGGTCATGGGACCTTGTTTACAAGCTGGATCCTTTTGTCTCCTCTGGTCACGAGATGTGGATCAGGCGACCTGCATCACGAGGCTGGCGTCACGAGACTGGGCTCCTTTGTCTACACACACTGACCAGTCCTATTTTTGGCACAGGCACGACGCAGTAGAAACGTTCAAATCTCCTTTGTCCTTTTCAAAATCCCACCCTGACACAATTTCCTAACTGCTGGCTGGGTTATCTAAAAGCTAGGTTTGAGAACTGGCTGGCTCATATACTTATTCATATAACTAACTTACAACAAAATCTCTCCATTCATCACACCTCCACACCTAAAAGTCGTGAATTACAGGGGATTTGGAATTCACGATGAGTGGGCAAATATATCTATTGAATCAACTTAAGCAAAAACATCTCTATTCATGACATCCCTACACCTAATGTCGTGAATTACAGGGGATTTGGAATTCACGATGGGGGTAAATGACTATTCAACACATCATTAGTCTACTTCATATAAGGTTGTAACCTTCTCTGACAGTTACACATTTTCTAATCACTATCCATTGTGAATACATCAATACAGTTGCATGCAAAGACAAAGAGGGGGAAAACACAGGAGGATAGACACATGTTTGCTTCTACCTGTGAAAGGTTACATATGTCTCTGGTCGTAGTCGTCAGCTAGTGAACTATAGGTCTAGTCAGACAGACATATCCATTTTCTCATTCCCATTCGACCATTCCTCCAAGTTCAGACTTCTCTTCTTCCGTTTCTTCCATTCGCGCCGTCTTCTCCCTCTCTGCTTTGCCTCGCCGGGACAGTCATTAACACGCACTGTCCACCCGCCACCTGGGGTCTCACTGGGCTCGGCACTTTCCATCCCTGTCTCTACACGAGATTCAGTCCTCACCTCCCTCTTGCAGTCCTCCATGGCCACATGGGGCTGTAGTACACTCATCCTTCCTTCAACTGTCCTCTCCTCCTCTTCTTTCACACACACGTCTCTTCGTTCCACTGTCACCACTGGGAAAGGCACACATTTCTCACCTCCTAAGCTAGCCTTAGGCACTCTCCTCAATTGGATATCTCGCCGTGGATAGCGTTTGCTCGATACACTTCTCTGGTATCTCTCACTCTCCATCCCAGCGTGGTCACTCTCGCTGCCCTCTCCTGTCCTGTCACCCTCCATGACATTCGCACCACTATCGGCAGGAACCGATAAGCACAGACACGCTCTCATGCTTGCCTGGTTTTCTCTCTCCACTTGCATCAACACTTCTTCTCTGTCTCCTCTCTCCACTTGCACTACTTCCTTGCTGGAGTTTACCTCTACTGGGGTGCCTGTACTGGCATCCGCCTCTGTACTCCCCTCTGATCTCTGGCTAGGTACGTCACTGTCCTGCCCTACATCTGACTCTTCCTTTCGACTCCTGTCGCTGACTTCTGTGACCAACTTCTCTGTCTGACTCCTGTCTTTGACCTCTAGGTCTGATTTCTCTCCTCGGACTACTGTCTCTAAGTTCTCTCCTAGGAAGGTCTCCGAGATATCTATCTCCCTTTCTGCTTCTCTTCTACGCGCACGTGTCACCTCACATGCTGAGAAACCTGTCTCCTTTTCCCTATCTACTGTCACCACCTGGGGTGAAGTTAGGGTTAGCTCGACCTGCCTGGCAGGCGGCACTAAGTCATTACCCAAAATGACGTCAAAGCTTCCACGGCCTATCATCCCATCTAGAACTGCTACTTTCACCGTTCCTGAGACTAGAGCGCTCTCTATCTCTATCTGATGGGTGGGAACGTATTTCCCGACTCCAGGAATGATTCCTGTCAACCAAGTCCTCCTGTCTGTCTCTCGGCCATTGAATGGCAGTACATCACCGCGCACTATTGTCACGTTAGCCCCGGTATCCCTAAGCATACGGACACGTTGCTTCGTTCCGCCTGGCAATCCTATCAGTCCCTGACTGATGTAAGGATCGAATTCCCCTCTCGGTTCCATACCGGTGATCGGGCGAGATTCGACTCCTTTAGTGGGTTCTACACCCTCCCTGCCTAGCCACTGCGTTTTGGGCTGCTCCCTGAACATGCGACACACAAACATAGACTGAGACGTTGGTTGGTTAAGACGGCAATCTCTGGAGAAATGGCCGAATTCCTTACATCGGTAGCACTGGATCTGGGAAAGGTCTATCCCCTCCCGTTTCTCTCCACCCTGGTTCCTATGCCCTCGACTATGACTTCCATTCCTAGAATGGTCATATGCCCTATGATGAGGTTTCCCACCTCCAAACTTCCCTTGTGCTGGAGAGTTCCCTCTCCCTGCATTTCCTACTTGGCAGTGCACTGCCGCGTACGTGTCGCATACCGTAGCGGCCTGATCTAGGGTTTCTACCCTGCGGTCTGACAGATGCATCCTGAGATCGTCAGTCACTCTCTCATGAAACGCCTCCATGAGCATTGTCTCCCTGAGCTTCTCGTAGCTATTTCCTACCTCTTCTGCCCGTAACCACCTGTCAAACGCGGTTCTCAGGTCATGTGCAAATTCTCTGAAAGTCTTTCTCTCTGCTTTCTGCAGGCTACGGAATTTCTTCCTATAGCTTTCAGGTACGAGTTGGTACTCCCTCAAGATAGCTTCCTTCACTCTCACATAGTCCTGACTGTCTTCTGTAGTTAGGGAAACAAAAACGTCACGTGCCTTTCCTACTAGCACGGACTGTAGGAGTGCTGTCCACTTTTCTCTGGGCCAGTTCCAGGTGATAGCAGTCTTCTCAAAGTACTCAAAATAGCTTTCCAGATTTGCCTCATCAAATGCTGGAACTTTGTCTACCTTCACGGTGACCGACTCACTGCTGCTACTACCACTGGATTCTCTCCTATCTCTGGATTGTAGTTCTAGTTCTCTAAGCTTGACTTCTTTCTTCATCTCCATCTCTAGCTGCATCTGTCTCAGGGCTATTTCCTGCTGCTTCTCCTGCTGCTTCTCCTGCTATCTCCTGCTCCATCTTTCTCAGTGCTAACTCGTGCTGCATCTCAAGCTTCCTAAGTTCTAATGGATCTGGCCTGCTTGCCAGTCCATTTCTACTCCCTGGTGTCGAACGACCCGAATTTTGAGCTACTTCTTCATCTGCTTGATTTATATTTGCCATGTTAAAATCAAGTTCTGCCTCCTTCCCTGAATCTACCAGAATTTCCTTGCTTTTAAGACCCTCTATCAATTGTGCTCTGATGATATCAACCCTTTGCCCTTTTTTGATACTGATTTCAAAGTGCTCGGCAATCTGCAACAATTCTTTTTTTGTTGCTTTACTTAGGATTTGTTCATCTAAGTTTGTGATAAAATTCGTAACTGTGTCCATGACTTATCTTCAAACTCAGCTAAGGTTGTCCAAAATTCTAATTCTTAACTGTCATCACCTAAGCAAAAATGTCACG
>JAWQFJ010016495.1:0-27405 GCA_034096865.1 Theodoxus fluviatilis | reverse complement strand
CTAATACCTCAACACATGCATAGGATACATAGCCCTGCTCTACTACCTCAGCACATGCCTATAGGATATACAATATAGCCCCACTCTGGAACACCTCATCACACCATTCATTTGGGATATACAGCCCTACACTAGACCACCTCAACACATCATGCATACATGTAGAAGAGCAGAAGAGATTAATTCATGATGCAATCCATCCCTGATTCATTCAGACCACATAAATCAGAGTCTGATGCAGAAGTGACCAGTGTTCCTTTCTGAAAATTTTCCTATGATCCTCAATTAAGGAAAAAATGGAGGGAAATGTATGTAGCAGCCTCTGACTGCTTTTTGTGCTCTGCCAACATCTACATGAGGTCAGAAAGAGTCAAGAGGGTGAGGGGGGTGAGGGGGGTGAGTGGGTGGGTAACTCTTTACTTCCACCCTACATGAGAACTTAACATCTACCAGGGGAATATCACCCCTCCAATGGCAACCCTGCCTGTACAGCTCACAAGTCACAGAGGTCCTGTAGGCCATTGGGTCCAGAATGACCTCCACTCAGTCCAGACTGACTTGTGACCCAGACTAACAGACTAATGAGAAGAAACTATCATCATCTCCACTCCTACCAACCATGAACTATGTTTGCCAATGAAGCAAGGGGATAAAGAAGCTTAATGATTTCTACTGGAGCAAAAGATAAGGGATGAACAGTAAGTACAGCTTTAAGCAAAGGACCAAAGAAGATTCATGATAAACAGAACACACGAAAATAAACGTGCCACTTACATTTAGTCATAGAATGGTGATGTCTTTGCCCAAATTCTGAGACTATAGATCTGAAACAGGTAATAAAGAAAAAACATAGTATGCTGAAGTACCAACAGCAATCAGTTTATGCACCTAATGATCACAGCATTCCAGAAAAATACTAGTAGTAGTAAATAGCTGTACAACATTATCCATCATCCTTTCCTTATTCGTAATGATATTTCCCGTGATTTCGGACTCGCATTTGGCTCTTGTTTCAGGCTTTAGCATGGTGTTGTTTTTATTTTTTGCCTTTATCTTGTGGATGCCCCGTTTGATCGAGGAGAATATTCCACAATTCGCGTGCGCACTTTGGCACAATTTCCCTGGTGTTTTTACTCCTGGGTGGGGAGAAGCAATGCGAGTTAAGCATCTTGCTCAAGGATGCAACTCTGGGAACCGCGAAGCTTCGAGCGCCGTGCCCACTGGCCGCTAGCGACTGTGGGTCCAGTGCGCTCAGCATTATGACAGTTACGTTTTAGCCTCAGGTATTGTATGGTTAATTCCTATTTGGACAAACGCATACTTTTTCAAAACAATGATAGAAACACAGAATTGCAATCACCAACTATGGCCCACTGATCGGCCGCCATCTTAGTGATAACTTTGGTAATGCTATATTGTTTTCAACTTACGTTCTCTCCAATTAAAAAAGAATACGTCCAAAAATACTCACGTTGGATGAGGTAGCACTGCACTGAACACTGCAACAAACAAATTAATCTGGAAACATACTGCAGTTAATTCATAAACAGAATTGCTGCCTACACCCATTCATCTCTCTTCGCAGCCGTTCAGTTAGCCCTTCGCGCTTCCACATTTGCGGAAAGTGGAAAATTTTCATTGGTTGATACATGTTTAATTTCTACCAACCATTGCCGTCCAAACATTTGCTGCAGTATACCTCTAAAAATAGAAATTGAGAAGGTATGTAGTGTATTTGTGTATATATTTCCACTGAATTTGCAGTTTATTCTTCGACAGTACGGGACTTTTCTGCTTGCAATGTGCAGGAATTCTGTCGAGTTATGTTCTGGTTCGTGCTACCTGTATTTGGTGTGTGCATAACGTAATATTGTCCATTCCTGCCTCCATTCCTGATACGAAGGCCTATTTATCGTCATGGTTGAGCTTGCAAATTTGATACGCGGCCTTTGAAATCGTTGCACATATTTTCACACGGAATTTCCGGTCGTACCATACCAAGGAAAGGCGTATAAAAGAGCCTAAAGTGTTATTTAGAGGACAATAGTGATACAGGAGTGAACCTGTGCGTGCAATTGATGTTGTTTCGTCTTCTTCGACTCGAGTCCTGAGTTGACATTTGCGTGTCTTCGCGCGATCGATCTTGAGACTGAACTAAATAATCAATGCAGCAAATATGATATGCCGATGATAATGGAGAAATTACTTTTCCTCGTGCATATTTGACAGCTGATATCAAAGTAGAAGCTTCCCATCTCTATGGTGGAATTAATGGCACACGAATCACTACTATCGGAATACCGTGGCGTGTGTGGGTATCTTCCTTTTACAAATGTTCTAAATGGGCCATTTGAGCGTTCCAGGCATTATGATAATCTTTGTTGATTTTATAGAACCTGCCATGTGCTACAAGCACTGTCTTAACACAAGCATACTCTATATGGAGAATATTTGGGGCGAAACCTGATCTTTTTCGATTCGTAGCAGATCGGCATCGTAGGCGGAGGTCTCATACTGATGATACTCTCCGGGTGCTGATGGTCCCAGGTCTGCTATCGGTCAATAGAGCGTGTCGGCGTAGAGTCAGTATAGCTGTCTTGTTATTGGGAGGAATTTTCATTGCATTTACTTATCCATCACTTTTCATTTGACAAAGTTAAGCGAAATCGCACTCATATTACGATACTTTTCCTCAGCCGGTGGGTACACGCAGCGTGACCGACTTAGTCCTTCAGTCCACTTGAAAAACATTACTGCGATCGATTTGTTTGGGGGTTGGGGTTGTTTGCGTGCGTTCACGATGATGTCTGTTTTCGCTATGATGTCAGGATGGAACTGTAGGGGTGAACTATTGAGGGGGACTTTTGAGTTGCTTGTATTTTTTTCTGTTCAAAAGCGTACGAGAGGACACTATATCAGTACATGTGTTATACTTTACTGAGGTTATTTTTTAGAATGACTCAGTCGTGTTCGCGTATGTTTTGCTCATCCTAGATTTGTTATATTTGAGATCTAATGCGTTTGATACTTGAACAAAAACTGATAATGTGTTACTGTTAGAATGTAATTAAAAATTATTGTTGATTATGATAACAATGCAGGTTGCACAGAGTTGCAGATGATAAGTCATTCTGTGTATGTGTGTGTGTGAGAGAGATTGGGGGTGGGGGTGGGTGGGTGGGGGGGTGGGGGGTGGGGGGGGGGGGGGAGAAGAGCACGACTGATAAGTTTATAGATATATGCATTTGTATTGGCAGGCAGGCAAGACTCCTCCTTCGTCACAGAACATGAATGCAGGCTTATGCCATTCCTTTCCCTATTTTGGTCTGGTTTATTGAGCTTACACCAGAAATTTCCCTTTAGTGACAAACTGGTTTAGATTTGATATTGCATTGGAGTAGACAGAAGCAAACCAAGGCACATTTATGTATATGTAGTGCATTTTCTTTGGTTTGTCAAAATATTTATAGTTTTTATAATCAGATTGTCCATGTGCGCTTGAAATCCATCATATGTCTATCATTTCTAAAAGTTGTTGGCATAAGCCTCAGGAAATTAATTGCAGGGAACGAAGTGGGGGGTGGGGGGGATGATTTGCTTAAAATAGTTTTAGGCCAAATAGAATTATCTGAAAAATTCATGACTGATCTGTAGAGAAACCAAAATTGCAGCCTGAAACTACCTGGCATTAGATATGAATTATGTTTCCAATGGCAGACATCTTTTTTGTGTTGCAAAGTTTTCTTGAATCATTCAAGTGTCTCCTTTTTGCATGGCTTCTGGACTTGAGACAAGTACATTCCATGTTTCTTGGCTTGGGTGTTGTTTCAATTGCAAAACCAGTTGCACTCCAATGTTAGGCTATGGTAGATATCACATGAGCAGTGTTTAAAATAGCAGGGAAGATTTAATTTCCAGATTGTTGATAAAGGTAGTAGAATGAAATTTTTTGTGTGTCTATTCTGAAAATGCAGATATCCATTCAGCTTTACCTTCAAAGCTACTTGTTTGACTAATTTAGCCTGTTTAGCTATACATGGAGGCATACTGAATCAAGGGCCTTCATAAGTTGCATCCCCCTCTCCCATCCTTTTTACTTGTCCTGTACCATTTCTCAGTGTTGTAGATTAGCCATGACAGGAGTGCAGATCATGGGATGGATGTGTTGGCTTAAATTTTAGGCTTGAGTTAGTGGCTGTGCAAGGAAGAGAGCACAAGCAAATGTTGCTTCTCTGAAACAATGCTTCCTCCATCAATTAGTCACTGAATCTAATCTCTACCTGCCATGCTTAATTGCAGATGCTGCTCATGAAGGATAGATCATCTCGGCCTGCCACCTGAGTCTGCTCCTGGCGATGAGAAGGAGGAAGGGGTTTGGACAATGAGGACCAAGCAAGACAAGGACACGGCCAAGCCCCGGGTGGTGCTGGAGAGGACGGAGCTGGCCGAGCTGGAAGCGTCTTTCCATGGGACAGTGACCCTACCCAAGCAGTCAGCTTCCCGGGAAGGCGGGTCTCATGAGAGTGGATCAAGGGAGACTGTAGCCAAGGAGAGTGTGGCTAGGGAGAGTGCTGCCAAAGATGGAACTTCTGCGGAGGGTGCCACCAAAGAGAGAGAACAAGTGGATAGAGGATCCCAGGAGAGTGGACCTAAAGACAGCAGACCTAAGGATGGTGCAGCCAAGGAAGAAGCAGGCGAGGATGAGGCAGCGAGGCTAAGGGAACTCGAAGAGAGTGGGTCCAGGGACAGCAGGCTCACTGAGACTAGTCCCTGGGACTGCAGGACCACATCTTCAGATCCTGAGGATGGCACAGTCTCAGCACCACCAGGCAGGAGCACTGACAACTCAGGGAAGGAACCTTCCAGCAGTGTGGCAGCTGCTCTCCCTGATGAGAAGCCACCAGTTGTGGACTCTGTCATGGACATCATCAACCTGGTAGCTGGGGGCTATGGTGGTGAGGCCCACTTGGGGAATGGGGATGTTGGCTCCGATGAGACACCATCCCCCAGAGACTCTGAGGCCTCACCTGGTAGGTCCAGACTGAGCAGCGAGACATCCAAAAAGCTACCACCAAAGAAGCGCCGAAAGAAAGAAGATAAGTCGAAATCAACAGGTGATGCTGCAGAGGAGAACAGGACCTCTGTGATCAAGATTTCATCCTTGTCAGAGAGATTAGAGGGTTCAGCAGTAACTGAACAGTCCTCAGCCACCTCTGAAAGCCCAATCACTGCCACAAGTCCCACTGAAGGTGCCTTTCGTTTTGAAGAACCCAAACCTAAAGCTAAGAAGTCCAGCAAGAAGAGAAAATTAGAAGGAGAAGCAGATGACATCCACAATGGGATGAACAAAGCAGCAAAAAAGCCTTCTAAAAAGAAGAAGAATGTGGCTGAGGTTGTGGATGGGGAGTGCAATCATGTGGATATAACCAAAACTAACATTGCTCCAGGTGCAAAGAAAACTAAATCTTCAGGAAAGCAAAAGGCTGCTCCCCCTCGGACTAGTTTTTCTCAAGGTGACCAGACTTCGGCATCAGATGGAGGTCAGGGCGTTTCTCAGGGAGGTTCAGTAAAAACTGAGCCTGTTGAAACCGTAGTGACTTGTGCCAGTGCTAGTGAAGCAGAAGCAGCAACAACCGGTGCTCAAGCCCAAGAGGTCAAAGCAAAACCCAAGAAGAAGAAATCCAAAGCCCTCCAAGATTCAAGTGCAACAGAAAATCCAGAAGCTCTAGCTGCTCCTCAGGATGAGGCAATGAAGAAGAAGAAAAAGAGCAAGAAGAAGTCCAAGGCATCAGCAGAGGCTGGTGAGGTATCAGTTCCCAGAGATGATTCTTCAGGAGTGGGGGAAGGTGCAGAGAAAATGGACACAACAGAAAGAAAGGACGGCATTGCATCAGCTGAAGCAGAGATTACCAAGAAGAAAAAGCCTAAAGCTAGTAAGAAGAAGCCAGCTGTTGTGAAGGAAAATGGTGTAACCACAACAGAAGGAGAACCTACAACAGAGGTGAAACCAAAGAAACCTGCAAAACCTCGCAAGAGGAAATCAGATGCAGCTAAAGTAGGCAAAGATAAAGGGGAAGAGAGCGAAAAAACAAAATCTCCCTCGAAGAAAATTAAACTTGAGCCCAAGGAAAATGGTGCTGAAGGGGAAGAGAGCGAAAAAACAAAATCTCCCTCGAAGAAAATTAAACTTGAGCCCAAGGAAAATGGTGCTGAAGGGGAAGAGAGCGAAAAAACAAAATCTCCCTCGAAGAAAATTAAACATGAGCCCAAGGAAGATGATGCTGAGCCCAGCAGTAAACCTAAGCCAAAAAAGAAATCTCGACCAAAGAAGAAATCCACAGCGGAGGCTTCCACTTCATCCACAGAGGGAAGCAAAGCTGCTGCACCTTCACCTGGCGAAGGCTCCAGTCACGTGGCAGTCAGCAATGAGGCTGATGCAGTGGCCAGCATAGGAGAGAGTGGGGAAGTGAAGATGGAGGAAGAGACAACCAAGAATGATGGCGAGGAGAAGAAGGAAGGTGAAAAGAAACCAAAAAAGCAACTGGATCCTGTCAAGTGTGAAGACTGTGGGCGGGAGTGTCGCGGGCTCTCCTCCCTTAGCAGACACATGAAGCAGGTGCATCAGAAGGTGCTCAACCCCACCAAGTTCCACTGTGAACGATGCGAGTTCACTGCTCCCAAACGCATTTTGCTGGCTGCCCACCTGGAAATCCATGGCATCTACCTCTGCCACAGGTGTGGCTACCGCAGTGAGAACAAGGACTTGGTAGTGGAGCACAAGAGGACTAAACATCAGGCAAAGGAAGAGGTAAAGGAAGAAGGGGAGAAACCCATCACAAACCCACCTTCACCCAAGTTCCACTGTGAACATTGTGACTTCACGGCTTTCAAGCGGACAGCATTCGCTGCCCACCTAGAGACGCACGACGTCTTCCTCTGCCACCGATGCGGTTACCGGACAGAGGACAAAGACCTCCTGGAGGAACACATCAACACCAAGCACATGCAGCGGGAAGATGTGAAACTGTGTCGCAAGTGCAACCGCTATGTCAAGGGGGACCAGCTACCCCTGGAGAAGCACCTAGGGGAATGCCTGGGTCCTATACCTTTTGCCTGCACAGAGTGTGACCGGCAGTTCAAGTATGAGTCCTTGCTGAAGATCCACCTCCACTCTCACTTCCCTGACCAGCCCAAGCTCCACAAGTGCCCCCACTGTGACTACACCTCCAACTACAAAGCCAACCTATCCAACCACATTGGCAACCTGCACGTGAAGCGTGAGCGTCATGTCAAGTGTCCTAAGTGTGACAAGATGTTCTACAACCAGGGCAACATGAGACGCCATCTCAAGCTTCACACAGATGAGCGTCTGTATAAGTGTGACAAGTGTGACAAGGCCTTCCGTAGCAGACACTCCCTGCGTGGTCACAGTACCGTGCACAACCCAGTGACACTCAAGTGTGCGTTTGACGGGTGCGACAAGGAGTTCCGCTCAGCCAAGTACTATCGCATCCACAAGGTGGAAAAGCATCAGAACGTACCCAAAAAGTTTGCCTGTCCCTTTGAGAACTGCAACTTCTCCTTCTTCAAGAGGAGCCACTTGAAGAGGCACGAGATTACTCACACCGGTCAGTGCTGCTTTCTTGGTCTTCTATGTTGTGGAGTTCTGTTGTTGTTAACGTTGATTTTAGTTGTCAACTTGTTTGTAGTGCAGCAAGTTTTCCCTCCATTCTGTCCCAGTAGACAACCTTTTAAAAGTATATGACCTTTTCACCCTCGAAAAAAGATTTGCATAAATCTTCCCCACCATGGCCACCAGCACAAGCCAATGAAAAGGCTCCATCCATAGCGTCACGTCCAGCTAAAGGGAGGCAACTCTCCCTGTTTCCTGAACCTGCACGTGGAGCTGTGATGTGGCCATGTACCATCACTTTTTGACGTTTTCGTGGACTACACGGTTGTGCGTCCACTGCTCTCTCAGTTCGGATTCATTTTGGACTGTTAAGATTTTGCGTCCTCCTTTCTTCGGCTAGTCAAGGGAAGTACAAACCCATTTGGCTTTGGCCGTGTTTTGATTATTCATTTATGTTGAATTCATTTCGTTATTAACTACCGTTCTTGCCCGGTTCCGTTCAGTGTACGGTCTGGTTCGGTTTTCTGTTCGCTGGTCACTGTAGCTAAAGTTCTCTGGCTACGGTGGTAGGCTTCTCTTATTCACTTGTGTTTTGGCTCCTGTTGAAGCCGCAGTACGCGACTCTGAGTGCAGTCGGTGTTCGTCTGTTACACCAACACGTGTTTGGCCTTTTTGTTCCGCCATTTTGTATACATGGCTTCTCGTCCTCCTGCCTCTATCATTGTGCAGGGTACGGCGTCGATAAATGGGAGCAAGGAAGGCTCTGCTTCTAAGGGACAGAGCAATACTCCTGTGCCTCCTTCCTTTTTTTTTGTCGGAAGTCGAGGTCTAGGTCGAGAGTTTTGATTGGCCGCTCGTCAGCAGCGAAGGCGGACACTGCGTCGACGGAGAATTTTTCTCCACTCGACTCTCCTTCCTTACCAGTCTCGCTGTCTCTGGGGACGCCCTCGGGTGTGGTTTGCGAACCTACCCTGGCCCCCCAAGCAGCTGCTGCATGTTTGATCCCTTTGTCTGAGGCTGCCTTCCTTTCAGCTTCTCAACTTTTCTCTCGGCCGCCCGCCCAGAGTGTTGACTCTGATCGACCGGCAGATCGTGACGGACAAGAGTCACGATACAGGCAGAGCATTGCTATCGAATGCACGGAGGCAGTGCCTGTGCGGGCCGATCAGCATGCTGCCTTGGATCCCTGGCGATCAGCTGATCGACCACTAGATCGTGATGGACACGGGTCACGATACAGGCGGAGCGTTGCTATCGACCGCACGGAGGCAATGCCTGTGTGGGCCGATCAGCATACTGCCTTGGATTTCGGGCGATCAGCCGTTCGACCAGTAGATCGTGACGGTCAGGATTCACATTACAGGCAGAGCATTGCTGACGACTGCACAGAGACTTTTCCTTTGCGGTCCGATCAGCATGCTACTTTGATTTCTCAGCGATCGCCTGATCAAATGCTAGATCGTGATCATTCCGGCCGGGAATCACCACACGATTGACCAGAAAATCGAGACGGACAAGAGTCACTTTACAGGCAGAGCATTGCTATCGACCGCACGGAGGCAAGGCCCGTGCGGGCCGATCAGCATATTGCCTTGGATTTCTGGCGATCAGCCAATCGACCAGTAGATCGTAACGGACAGGAGTCACGATACTGGCATCAGCATGCTGCTTTGTTTTCCCGGCGATCGCCTGATCAACCGCTAGATCGTGATCATTCCAGCCGGGAATCTCGACTCAGGCAGAGCGTTGCTAACGACCGCACGGAACTGCCCGGGCGGTTCGTTCAGCATGCTGCCTCAGGTCTCTGGAGATCTACGGATCGATCTACAGATCGTGATCTTTCCTTCGAGTCTGATTCTCCAGATTGTCCCTACCGGGAATCGCGTTACAGTCGGAGCATTGCTGATGACCGCACAGCGACTTTTCCTTTGCGGTCCGATCAACATGCTGCGTTGTTTTCCTGGTGATCGCCTGCTCGATCGATAGATCGTGATCTTTATTTCGAGTCTGATTCTCCAGGTCGTCCCTACCGGGAATCACAACTCAGGCAGAGCATTGCGACCAACCGGCCGGGTAAAAATCCGCGGCAGTTCGGTCAGCATACAGTCTTCATTCTCTGATGGTCAGCTGACCACTCGGATGATCGTGAGTATTTCTGTGGATCTGCTCCTCCCGGTCAGTCCAGGCGGGAGTCACGTTTCAGGCAGCGCATTGCTGCTAAATGACTGGGTCAAAATCCATAGCGGTTTGGTCAGCATGCGGTTTTGCTTTTCCCGGCGGTCGGTTGACCGTCCGGTAGATCGATCTACCCGGCGGTCCCATGCATCTACGGACACTGGGCTTCTCCATCGGTTAGCAGCTACGCTGCTCTCTTGCACTCATTACAGTTCTGGCTCCCGTGCTTTGCGAACGGCTAGCGGGCGGGCACTACGGTTGTCTGATCGGCCCTTACCCAGCTTTCATCCAGGCTCTACTCACCGAGTTGCTCCCGATCGAAGATCACGGTCTCAGCATCGGACACTCAAGCGTTGTGGTCGCGAGGTGGAGTTTTTTTGACAGAATTAGATTTCGCAAGGCTTCTGACTGCGATTTTTCTGTCTCCTTCTCAGAACCTTCCCCTTCCACTGTCGACGAGTCATTCGCCTAGGGTGGCGTTAGACCCTCCTCGTGTTCTGCCGCGTGGACTTCGTTCCAAACCACCATGGGCAGACGCTCTGAAACGGGTTTTTGCCGTTTGGCGTCGGCAAGTCCACGACAGCGCGATTCTGAGGGTAGTGCGGGATGGGTATAAAATCCCGTTCACAACCCTCCCTCGTCTTTCGTGTGAGCCTCTTGCTTTTCCTCAACACTTTAACCCAGAAAAGGTAAAGGTGTTAGAAGATGAGGTGGCTTCTCTTCTCGACAAACAAGTTGTTCAGGAGGTGTCACATGGTTCACCGGGGTTTTCATACTGGTGGTTTTCGCTCGGTGCTCGACCTATCTCGGTCGGTTAAACATGTCTGTTCGAGAGATGCCTTTTAAGATGGAGTCTTCCGGGTCGGTGCGTGATGCAATCCGCCCTGGCGACTTTGCCACGTCATTAGACCTTCAGGACGCTTACTTCCATATTTCTATGCATCCGGAAATGTGGAAGTATCTGCGCTTCAATTGGAGAGGCAGGATTTTACAATTCGTGTGAGCCTCTTGCTCTTCCATTCGGGCTGTCTACTGCCCCCTTTTCATTTTCACTATGGTCACCAAACTGTTGGCGATGATTGGTGTGAGGCAGGGGAATTCGTTTGTGGTTGTACCTGGACGATTGGTTGGTTTTGCGCCGCTCGTCTCAGCAATGTGCCCAGGACACAGAGACGGTTGTCCAACTGGCCCAGAGCCTTGGCTTCATCTTTTCTTTGAACAAGTCTGTTTTCTTTCCGTCCTCTACATTCCAATTCCTTGGAATGCAGTTTGACATAATCTCCTTCTCTGTCCGTCCTTCTTCGGACAGGTTTGCAATCTTTGATCGATCTGCTCTTTCACTTACGTGGTGTAGAGCGCGCTCCCTACCGCTCTCTTCTCTCCTTGCTGGCAATATGGAGTCGCTGGCTACCCTGTTGCCTTTGGCACGGGTCGCCCATTGACCCCTTCAGAGGTAGCGTGCCAGCCGAGTCACAGTCTGCTCTGTCTTTGCTCAGATTGTGGGTCTGGGGGAGTGGTTCAGGGACGCCACTTTGCGCTGGACGGACGTGACGTGGCTCCATTCGTCTGTGCCTTGCAGACCCAGGGGTCCTGTTGTCTATCTTTTCACGGACGCCTTGAGATTCGGTTGGGGTGGGCACTCAGACGCGGCCTCGGTGTCCGGTCTCTGGTCTGCGGACGGGTCTCTGCTTCCCATCACTTTTCTGGTGATGGAATCGGTTTTTCTCTCTCTCCAGTGGTTAGCGGTCAGTCTTGAGGGGTCGGCACGTGACTTTCTCGGGTTACAATGTCACATGCCTGGTTCCCTCCAGCGTCAAGGAGGCACAGTCTCTGCAACTCTGTCTCTTGTGGCTGAGGAGATTCTGGTTTGAGCTCATTCCCATGGCATTTCCATTTCCACGGAATTCATTCCTGGAAAGTTGAATGTGCTGGCGGATCACTGCGCAGGAGGATTCAGGTTCTTCCTACGGAGTGGACTGTGGCGCACCAGGCTCTAGAGCTGGTGTGGCTTCGCTGGGGCAATCCAATGGTGGATCTGTTCGCCACCCGGTTTGACACACGCCTTCCGTGTTACTTCTCGCCGATGCAAGATCCACAAGCTCTCGGACGAGATGCTTTTGCTAGGTCGTGGTCGGGCATGGATGTCTATGCTTTTCCTCCCACTCGCCTTATTCCGAAGGTGTTGGCCAAGGTCGCCCTGGAGCGTCCTCGGATGATTTTGGTCGCACCTTTCTGGACGGGAGCTTCTTGGTTCCCTGATCTGCTAGCTCTGGCAGATGGGGAATGCATCGATCTCAATCTCTCTGAGTACACTCTCGTGCAGCCTTGCTCGGGAATAGGCCATCTTCCTGAAACTATCTGCTTGGCTTCTAACAAACACAGTTTGAAGAGACATATCTTGTTTCAAACTCGTTCGCTGTCCCACGCCTCCCTCTGTAATTATCGCTCGGCGGTTTCGAACACAATCAAGGCCACGCGTGGCATTGACGTGTCTTTCTTGTCAGAGGATCCCACCATTAACAGGTGTATCGTCGATCCGAACAATGCTGACTGCGTTCACTGTCCGGTCCGTACACTGAAAGTTTACCTGGCTAGAACTCAGTCTCGTCGTTTCGCCGACGTAGACTGTTTCTCCCATTGAACTTGATCATGGCAAGGTATCTAAGACATTCTTTTCCTGCTGGATTCGTCTTTGGATCACAGACGCGTATAAGAATGCACTGCTTGTTCCTCCGGTTGGTGCATCCAGGACTCATGAGATCCGCACGGTTGCTACCTCGGTGGCTTTTGCCAAGAATGTCTCGCTGTCTCATTCATGAGAGCGGCATTCTGGCGCAGTGACTGCGTCTTCACGCATCACTACCTGCGTGACATTCGAGTCCGTCGTCTGGATGACACTTTGGCATTAACAAGCTTATTGTGGTGGGTTCGGCCGTTCGCTTTGAATGGTGAGTGGTCTGCCGACCTTCTTGGGAAGATGCACAACCCGCCTCCCTTCTTGGGTAATCTACCTAAGGTTGTCTACTGGGACAGTATGGAGGGAAAACTTTAAGAAATATAACCTTTAGAGCGCTGCCAATTTTCGTCATTGTTTTACCCCAGAGCCACAAATTTTATAATGTGTGGTCAAATTCGACACCACGTTTACTTTAAAAAATCATCATTTATTACCTATTCAAGCTTTTAAGTAGATTTTTGGAGGGTGAGTAGAAAAATGGATGGCCTGCATGGTGCAATTACTGAAAATGCCATAGATTTTTTTTTTTCAGCTGCTAAAAAATAATGGAACACAGACAACAACAAAAACCAAACAAATTCACTGTGTTTTCCTACACTGCTCTATTTATTCAAGAATACAACAGCTTTTGATTACTTGGAAATACATCTGAAAATGTTTTAGGGTAAAACAAAACAAAAAATCCTACAATTACTTATGCTAGGGAAGTCAGCCGAGTCATTTTCATCTGAATCAAGCTTCCGCTCCTCTCGAATCTTCAGACCACAACACATCGTCGAAGCACGTGCTGGCCTCTCTATCCCTCCATCTCCCATCACATCAATGTCAGTAAAGCCTTCAAATTCATATTCTGAGAGTCAGAATCAAAAAATAACTCCACAAGCGCTTCAACTTCTTCATCAGTCACCATACTGGCAAAGAAAAAAGTCCCGTTCACAAACAACGAAGACGCAACTTCGTGAAAAAAATTGCTGAAAATTCGTGGCGCGTTCTCTCCATCGCCAAAACGGCGGATCTCGTTGCCACGTGATCACTGCACGAGACTGCAATATTTTTAGAACAGCATGACTCGATGGCAGTGTTAGCCAAGTAAACAGAGCACGTCACTATCGCTCGGCGCACTGATGCGCCGGCGGACGTCTGGGGAATGGTACACTGTGGCGCATCAATGCGCCGGCGGCGCTCTAAAGGTTAAACTAATTTCTATGTTTTCCTGACATACTTACCAGTAGACAACATTAATGTCCCACCCACCTCCCCTTCTTTTGTGCATCTTCGCACGAGTTTTCTCGGCGTTGTCAGAAAGTGACAGTACATGGCCACATCACAGCTCCACGCACAGGTTCAGGAAACGGAGAGTTGCCTCCCTTTCGCTGGACGTGACGCTATGGATGGAGCCTTTTCATTGGCTTGTGCTGGTGGCCATGGTGGGGAAGATTTATGCAAATCTTTTTTCGAGGGTGAAAAGGTCATATACCTAAGGTTGTCTACTGGTAAGTATGTCAGGAAAACATAGAAATTAGTTTAAATTTCTTAAATTTGGTTTGGTTGGGTTTATTCCATTAATCATCACCCCCTGAGAGGTTGGGGGTACTTAGAATCAACCCACTGCATTTTCCTGCACGATATGTTAGAGGCAAATAAATAGGGACATCGTGACTTTACTTACGCTTACTTGGAACACTTCTAGTGATTTTTGTGTCTAATGGACGTACATAGCCTACAAAGGCTGATGGGCCATAAAACTCCATCCTTCATCATCCATCAATCAATCATCTTGTCATTGTGATGGCAAACTTGTAGATTTAGTAAGAAGGGGAAAAGTTCTATGGGTCTAGAAAGAGACCTTCAGCTGTGATGAATTACTCCTGTTCACCTTGTCACCATGAAAAGCTTCAGGTTGTGTGTGTGTGGGTTTGTGTGTGTGTGTGTGTGTGTGTGTGTGTGTGTGTGTGTGTGTGTGTGTGTGTGTGTGTGTGAATACACATGGTCCAGCTAATCTAGAAAAGCATTATTTTTCTGTGAGTTGTGACTAAGTCCTAAGTAGGTAGCTCTAATTGTGTACATCAGTTTAGTTTTCAACGCACTGCTTAAACCTGAGTGGTTGTGAAATGATTCAGAAATGCAGTCTGAATGAAGTGGAGTTAGCAGTTTGAAAATGTATGGAGGTGATCAAGTCATCCTTTGAACAGAAACGGACAAACAAAAGAGAAAATCAAAACAGATGGTGAGCTCCACCAAGGCGGTAAATAAAGCCAAGGCGGTAAATGAAGCCAGAATAAATCATCAGCAGATGTGACTGTCATTGCGTGTTGCAAAGTGTTACTGTTAGCTCAGGCTGCTGCCAGTTGTGCCAGTGGGGATGCAACAGATGGGCACATTGTGCCAACCTTACTCCTAATGCAGCTGCACTTGGGTTGTGGCTTTGGAAATTACCATATTGTTACAAGTCTAAATTTGTGTTGCTGTATTGTGTATGTTGTCTGTGCTGAAGATTGTTTGTGTATTAAGTCATCAGCCGTGATGTGAGGGCTCTGTAGATAAGGCCAAAGAAAAATAATGCTGTGGTTATGGTAACTTGACTGACCCTATCTTTTTCTGCTGACACTCAACTTTTTCAGTCATCCAAAAATAAAAAAATGATAAAAAAGAGGAGGAAGAAATTGATTATAATATACTTATAAACAAATTCTGTGCCATCCCATCTTCCCTGCCTAATGAGCACTTGGGAACACTACTATTTAAATTATAAAGTTCTTTCATTTTAAGAGAATTTGTGATTTATATCTAATGTGGCCTCTTCTATTAAAATATACATAAATTTTTTATGCATTCACACACACGCGCGCACACACACACACACACACACACACACACACACACACACACACACACACACACACACACACACACACACACACAAGCACACACACACACACACACATGCGCACACACACACACACACACACATGCGCACACACACATGCGCACACGCACACACACACACACACACACACATGCACACACACACACACACACACACACACGGTTCAGTCCGACGTACTAACCCTTTTTTTTCTGGCCATGTTACCATAACCACAATTTTTTCTTTCTTTTGGCCTAACATGATGAACAATTGTGACTAAATAAAGTTTTGACCAAAATAAGTGAATCTATGAATTTTGCAGTAAGAACATCCACTGATCTAGAGGCACATAATTTTTTCCCTTGTGTGTGTATGTGTGTGTGTGTGTGTGTGTGTGCATCCATATGTGTGTGTGTGTGTGTGTGTGTGTGTGTGTGTGTGCATGCATGTGTGTGTGTGTGTGTGTGTGAGTGCGCGCGCAGGGTCCAACACAACTTCTCCAAACTGCTTGTCCATTTGGACAAGTAGTTTGAAAACAGTTTTTAAGCCCTTGCATGTTTCAGTCCTAATAAATCAGAGGAAAATGCGGGTGCCCGTTCAGGCAGGTCTGCCTGAAGAGTGCATGTGGTTGCCCTGGACAGTTGGGCAATCTCTTGTGTGGGACCTTGCATTGGAACAGCAGTTGTTGGCACCCCACTGCATTCCAACCAGAGGACACAGCAGTGTACATGGGTTGCCTCTGAGCATAGCACACCTTGGTTTCATATTACTGACAACTATGCTGGTGCCCTAGCGTGAGTGGGACAACCTTATGATGTATGCAGGACTTCACATGCTATGGCTTGGCTTGGTTTCACAGGGTTTTTTTGTGTCTGGGCATTGAAGTCACCTTTGTTTGGTAGTGGTTCTGCCAAGTCATCCGGAGCTGGAATGCACCAGACCAGTACAAACCTGATTAGCTGTGAATATGATGGCAGTCCCTCTGTAAATGTATTGAGTGTATCATCAGGCATAGCTGACACACCTGCTGTTACCCACATGCCTGACACAGTTTCTGTCATTCAGCGTGGCTGAGACTAGTGAATATAGTCTCAGCAACAGGTTGGTCACGTGATAGCCTAAATTCTTCCATAACATGCATACCACCGTTCTGAACAGCCACGCTGAATGCCATATCACATCGTGAGTGTATTCCTCCGCTTGTTGTGATACACTCCATACTGGCAGCCATTTTTCCGTCAGTTCATTTTCTAAACATCGATTTCCCATGAATGTAAAACTTGTATGCGGTAAAATTCGAATCACAAGAGTGTAATATTGTGAACTCTACTAATTATAAGGACTTTGAATACAACAGCAATATTTATACTTCATTGAGCGAGTAAGGCAACCAATCCCGTCTGCATAATCTTTGATACACACAGAAACCCACTGAGTGCTTTTGCTGATGAGGAATCATTAATTTAATGTATGCTTAGAAGGATTAAACTTAGAAAAACTGCTTCTGAGCTATCCGATAATATCGAACTTCGGAATCGGACGGATTCCTACAGAAGAAACTTCCACTCGACACAACACAACACAACACAGACACAGACGGAATGTAGGTTAAATCACAGTTAGACCACAGGTTCCGGCCAGAAAGCATTTACTTGCGAGAGTATAACCATAGATTCACGAAACCAGCCCGGACCCATAGGAATCCTTTTCGCTGCGTTTATAGTAGGTCCAAAGATCGCGTGTATTACTACAGTAGTCGCCGCCAGTGTGTGTATTTGTGTGTGTGGGGGGGGGGGGGGGGGGGGGTGCATGCGTTATACGTTGATGATCGTGTATGTGTTATGTGTGCTGTGCGAGTGTGGTTGTTGATGTGCATGCAGGATGACGAACATGATGGGGGGGGGGGGGGTGTTCTTGTACATGTGTTATGGATGAAGATCGGGTATGTGTTATTGCGTGACGATGATTGTTTGATGTGCATGCTTGTGTCTTTGTTCCTTCCTTCTGTGATTACTTGTTTCGGTGTAAAATGTTTCTCTATTAAATTGAATTGCCTCTGATGGACTCCATAACTTGAACGATATGATTGAGTTAATTAATGTTGAACTGTTTTTGTTTTTGTATGTATGTATTATGTTTTTGCCACCGACAAAACGAATTTCCTTGTGATCAATGAGGACAATAAAGTATCTTGTATCTTGTATCTTGTTGTAAAACACGTGGTTAATAAAAACAGCCGTTTTTTACACACAGTTGCTCCGGTCCGGATTTACCACTATATAACATATGTAAAATTGCGCCGGTTATTAAGTATACAGGCGCCGTTTAATAAAAACACTTTCTGTTCTTTTTCTCGCTGTTCGGAGGGTCAGAGTCGATCTCTGGTTGTGAATTCTTGTCAGCAAACCGTTAGATGACAACTAAAGACGCTTCAGCGTTTGTGTGAACAGTGATTACACCCTTGTCAGCAAACCGTCAGATGTCAATTCAACACTGTCTAGTCTCTCTGGATAAGCAGTGAATCAGAAAATGGCTTTAACTTCAGCTCCAAAGAAAAGAAAAATAACAGAAATGACACCCAAAGACAAAGTGGACTTGCTTGATCGCTACCGAGAGCTAAATTCTAAAAGTTTGAGGGAGGGTGCTGACATTTTGGGTGTGTCGGCATCATTTCTGTGCCAGACACTGAAAAAAGAAGATGAACTTAGGGCTGATATCGCAGAGGGCTCCAGTCAAGGCCAAAGGAAGCGTCGGCGCTGCGGGAAGGATAAAGAGACAGAAGATGGCTTAAAGCGGTGGTTCGACTCTATCCAAGCGCGCAACACACCTGTAAACGGCTCAATCCTGTGTCAGAAGGCGGAACAGATTGCTTCCCAGCTTGGTCGCTCCGAATTCAAAGCTACAAATGGGTGGTTTAACAGGTGGAAGAAACGCAACGGCTTGGTGAAGCGGGAAGTGCCGGTTAATAAAAACGCCGCTTATTAAAAACACTTTTGTTCGGTCCCAATGTGTTTTTAATAAGCGGCGACTACTGTATATATACACAATCGCACGTGCTCAAGGCAGTTTGCAGCCTTATAGACACGTTCGCGCTAAAAGTAGTTCTCAAATGATTTCCTGAAAATCTCATAGATTAGTTTTATTAGAACACCAAATTTGTGTTGTTTATCTATCGGGATAAATAATTGGAGTGAAATAGAATCGCCTCTTTTTACTCTCAATGGTCTTCTGATCATGTTGAATTTTGATTGGTAGAATCATTGGAATGTGGATTCGAAGTCACGTGACCAACCTGTGTCAGAGATACTACATCTCTGTGTTCAGAATGAGTTTCTGTTGCTTGTTTCAATATGCTTGTTGCATAATGTCCAGCACCTGGGGGTGGGGGTGGGGGGTGGGGGTGAGGGGGGGGGGGGGTATGATTTGATATTCAAAAGCTTGTCAATGCTAGTCAAAGAAGAATTGAGTTGGACTCAGTTTTCAACTGATACTTGGACCTCAACCAGAGTACTGTTCTTTGACCTTGTACTGCTCTGCCCTCTGAAAGACAGGCCTGTTTGAGGGAGTTAACATAGGTAAAACAGATGAATAATTATCTTGATTATTCCAAAACAGAGGGGGGTGGGAGGGAAAGTTGTGAGTCTAAGGCTTCCCCTAAATAAAGTTACTTGTTTCCAGTTCCCCATCTCACCCCAAATTTTTTTTAATGTCAAAGAAGAATTGAGTTGGACTCAGTTTTCAACTGATACTTGGACCTCAACCAGAGTACTGTTCTTTGACCTTGTACTGCTCTGCCCTCTGAAAGACAGGCCTGTTTGAGGGAGTTAACATAGGTAAAACAGATGAATAATCTTGATTATTCCAAAACAGAGGGGGGTGGGAGGGAGAGTTGTGAGCCTAAGGCTTCCCCCAAATAAAGTTATTTGTTTCCAGTTCCCCATCTCTAAATTTTGTTGCTCAGACCCAATTTTTTTTTTTAGCTGCTGGGATAAAAACACCTCACAGTCACACCAAATTTTTTTTTATGTAAATCCGTCACTAGATTGATAAAAACTTCAGTTACATTTTACTTGTTTTAGGATTGTTTTCCTATTGTACAGATATCTGTATTTTGTCAAACATGTGTGAAGTGTATTTTTTACATGTCAACAAAATGACAGCCTCTCTTTGAAACACACAAAAAAGTTCTTACCTACCAGCCCTAATGATTTTGGTCTTTTTACCTGAAAGAAACTTTTTTCCCCAAAGCAAATGGGACCTTTGATTTAATAAATTAATGAAATGGTAAGTGATGAATAATTTGATCCATTTCATATCAAACCTGGGAATGTCAGAGACTAATGGAACTTGTATCAACTTAATGGTGAAGATAGGCCTAGATTGGACTTCAATGCATACCGTAACTTTCGGACTATAAGGCGATACTTTTTTCTCAACTTTTCAGACATGCGTCTTATATTTGGTTGCGTCTTATGTATGACTGAAATAAATTTCAAACGACTAAAAAACAACAACACCCACAGCTCGTGATTTATTCTCAAATCCAAAGCAGAAATGATCACACAAAATTCAATCACATGAGTGCTTGTCACTTCTTCACAAATTCAAAGCACAAACGATCAGCTGGCATTCTGAATCACACACCTGCAGTTGTCAACATTCCGCCCTGCCGAAAACCAAGCGTTGTTCCTACGATGCAGAGTTTAAGCTGAAAGTGATCACCCATGCTATTGAAACCAGCAATCAGAAGGTGGCGTTCGAAATGGGCATCAACGAATCAATGTTCCGAAAATGGCAAAAGCAACGCGACCAGCTGTCTGCCACTACAAAACAGAGGTGCATTTCGAGGTCAGAAGGCGAGGTGGCCTACAGTTGAGAGTGAACTTGAAACTTTGATTCATATGCAGAGAGCCGGTGGACATGGCATTTCCACGGTTCAAGTACGATTGAAGGGAAAAGAAATTGCTGCTGAGAAAGGAATTGACGCTTTTCTGGCAGTGCTCCATGGTGTTTCCAATTCATGATACGTACAGGTCTGTCAATCAGATCCAAAACTTGTTTGTCAACAAGTGCCGCAACGGTTGCACTGTTCAGGAACTATGTTCGTGAAAAAGTGACAGAGGATTTGATTGGAGTAAAGAACATCATTAATATGGATGAAGTACCTTTGACCTTAGACATGCCATTGACCAAGAAAGGAGAAGCAATCGTGAACCTCAAAACAACAGGACACGAAAAGACTCATTTTACATTCCTTTTCTCGTGAACTGCTTCTGGAGAAAAACTACCACCTATGATCATCTTCAAGCGGATCACCATGCCAAAGGAGAAATTCCCACGTGACGCAGTGATCAAGGTCAAAAAGAAAGGGTGGATGAATGTGGTGGTGATGAAGGAGTGACTGAATGAATGTTTTGGAAAGCAACCGGAGGGCTTCTTTCGTCGCAACAAGGCGTTGCTTGTAATGGACAGCATGCGGGCGCATATCACAGACGATGTCAAAGAAGCTGTTCAATCATTCAATGCGATCCCGGCGATCATTCCTGGAGGAACAACAAAATTCCTACAACTACTTGACATCAGCGTCAACAGATCATTCAAAGTGCACCTTCGACAGCTCTGGGAGAAGTGGATGACTGAAGGAGAGAAAAGCTACACCAAGACCAGCAGAATGAGAGGAGCATCATACGCTGAAGTGGCTGCTTGGATTGTGGAATCATGGGGATGTATCAAAACAACCACGATCATCAACGGATTCAAGATGGCTGGCACCACAACCATCGAAACTGAAGCAGATGACGCAAGCACCGAGAGCGTGACCTTGCACTCTTCGGAGTCGGAGGAAGGAAACTCCAACGCAACTGTTTGTCAGCGACAGCGAAGAAGACTTTTCTGGGTTTTCAGAATAGACTGATGCTGAAGTGAGTGGACATCTGACGTGATATTAATTTACTTTTTGAATGGTTCTGATGCTTCTTCAACGTCTCCTTGTTTACTTTCGTTCTTACTTCTGTTTGTTGGATTAGACTCAATGGTTGGTTTCCGCACCATGTTCATTTCTTTTCTGTTTAAGTATGTGTTCTGATGTATCACCTTATATTTGGTAGCGCCCTATGTATGATTGAAACATGTTTTTGTTTTTTATTTAGGGGGTGCGCCTTATATTCGGTAGCGCCTTGTAGTCCGAAAATTACGGTACACACAAAAAATAGGCACCTTTTTGACTCACGTGCGAAGCAAAAGTGAGTCTATGTACTCACCCGTTTCGTCTGTCGGGCGTCCGGGCGTCCGAAAACTTTAACGTTGGATTTTTCTCGGAGACTATTAACTATCAATACCAAATGTGGCATGATAGTGTATGATGACAAGGCCTCAAAAAACATACCGAGTGACTTGACCTTGCTTCTAGGTCAAGGTCGCAGGGGCCATAAATGTTGTCTAAAAAACAGCCATTTTTCACATTTTCTCAATTTTCTCTGAAGTTTTTGAGATTGGATACCTCACCTATATATGGTATATAGGGCAAAGTAAGCCCTATCTTTTGATACCAGTTTGGTTAACCTTGCTTCAAGGTCAAGGTCACAGGAGCTCTTCAAAGTTGGATTGTATACATATTTTGAAGTGACCTTGACCCTGAACTATGGAAGATGACTGTTTCAAACTTAATAATTATGTGGGGAACATGTTATACTTTCATCATGAGACACATTTGGTCACATATCATCAAGGTCAAGGTCACTTTGACCCTTATGAAATGTGACCAAAATGGGGTAGTGAACCACTAAAAGTGACCATATCTCATGGTAGAAAGTGCCAATAAGCACCATTGTGCTTCCTATGTCTTGAATTAACAGCTTTGTGTTGCATGACCTTAAATGACTTTGACCTTGGGTCAATGCCACATGTATTTTGGTAGGAAAAATGTGTAAAGCATTTCTTAGTGTATGATGTCATTGGTAGGTTTAGTTGTTTGACCTTGACCTTGAAGGTCACCTGAAGGCCAAGGTCATGTAAAGGTCAAGGTCAAGCATGTGAGTCGTATGGGCTTTGCCCTTCTTGTTTTGGATAGTGCAGAAAAATATTACTTTTTTTAAAAGAGAAAGAAATTGACAGTGAACAACACACTCCATGCTGTCCCATCTTCCCTGCCCTATGAGCACTCAGAGAACACACTAGTTATGTTTCAGAAAGCGTTTTTAGAAAAAGAGAAACTTGATTTGTGATCATTCTGGTTTCTTAAAAAAAAAGAAAGTAAAAAAGTTTATTCTGACCTAACCACCCTTTTCTCTCTCTTTTTTTTGCCATTTTACCAGAACCCAACATTTTTGGGGAGTTAGCCATATTGCAGATCTTTTTAAAATGAGGAGTTAATAGTGCTTGTGGAATATTTTTCTTGCATCAGACTTCATTTTCCCCTTCTTTCTCTATGCCTTAGCAATGCTATCTCACTGCCCTACATCAAGCACTGTTGTCCATGTTGCAGGTGAGAGGAACTACCACTGCCCGTACCCAGGTTGTGGGAAGTCCTTCCGCCATGCAGACAACCTGAAGGTTCACCAGCGGCAACACACAAATGAGAAGCCAGTACGGTGTGAGTTCTGTGACTGTGCCTTTCGACAGCGCAGCTCCCTCCACTGGCACAAGAAGAAGTTCCACGGCATTGGGGCCAAGTCTGGTGCCACCCAGAAACCCTCCAGCAGCTCCAAAAGTGGCGGCACTGCTGGCACCTCAACCAAAACCCCAGCATTTGCTTCCAAGGATGCCAATGAGACAGGTGCATCTGGGAGTGGGGAACAGAGCAGCAGCACAGAGCAGGATGAGGGGTTGAACTTGAAGAAAGAAGCAGTGCCCACACTGGACAAGGCAGATGAGGACACAAGCTCATCGATGCCGCACCTGATGGAGTCCAAGCCATTTGACATGTATGAATTCATGTCGGATGATGAGGGTGAGAAGTCACCTGTAGTGTTTCGCCGTGACATGGAGACATACACCCCAGGAATTCCACCACTGCCTCCTCCTCCAGAGAGCCTGCTGTTGAAGGAGGCAGCCAAGGCAGAGAAGAAGAAGAAGAAATCCAAGAAGAAGAAAAATGGCGAATCCCAGGTGCAATCTGGGGAACCAAGTGAAGATGGAGCGGAGTCTTCCTCGGTGCAGGTCAAAGATGCAGCAAATGCATCCACTTCTGAGTCTTCAAAGACTCCCAAAGAAAAGGTGGCAAAGAAGTCCAAAGCCAAGGGAAAGACTCCCAAAACCAAGGCAGCAAAAGAGAAGACTGCTAAGTCTCCCAAGAAAGCAAAAGAGAGCAAGAAGAAGGCATCCAAGAAGGCAACAAGCAGCAAAGACAGCAAGAAGGCCAAGGCTCAAAAAGATGACAAAACAGATGAGAAAGATGAAGGTGAGGGTGAGGAAGAAGGGCAGTCCAGCAGTGAAACTGAAGAACAAATAAAGCCCGTGACAACAAGGAAGAAGGCAGCAGCTCAGAAGAAGGCATTGCAGAAAAAATCCCCAGCCAAGAAGACGGTTGCCAAGAAGAAAGCAGTGAAGAGCCCAGCAATCAAAAGCAAGAAGAGCCCAGTCAAAAAGAGCCCGAGGCTGGCTAGAGGAGCCAAGAAGACCCCCAGCGCACCACAGAGCAAAGCAGTATCCAAAAAAAAGAAAGCTCCAGCGAAGAAGAAAGCCTCAAAGTCGCCCAGAAAGTCTCCTGCGAAGAAAAGTCCTCCAAAGGAATCTCGATCAAAGAGGCGGTCTGCTGCCTCTATCGAGGCAGTTGAGGAGGAAGACATAGACAAGAATGAAGAGGAGAATGTGAATGAGGCAGTTGCAGAGCGTGTGAAGGCCAACACCAAGAAAGCAGTGGTTGTGGGTGGGAAGCAAGCAGCTACACTGACTCCTCCAGACTCCCTCCCTGATGAAGAAGAAGAGAGGAGAGGTGTTCCTTCTCCTCTAGATGATCCTGATGTGGATGAAGAAGACGACAATGGCAATTGTGATAATGACAGGGATGAAGAGGAGGCGCAGCCAGATGACAGAAGTAGGTCTCCTTCCCCAGCAGTGGAGGAGCATGTGGAGGAAAACTTGTGTGCTCTATCAGATGATGGAATGGGCAGGGAGGAATTGCAGGAAAATGAAGGCGACCAAGATGAGAGGCAGGATGAGGACATGGGCCAGGAGGATCTAGACAACATGGATGGTGAGGGTGATGAGGAAAGGCAAGGAGAGAGGCAGGAAGATGAATATGATTATGAAGACGACCACACCATGATGTCCTCAGATGGTGAAATGAGCAATGACATCCCCCTGACTCCACCTCGGGCCCCTGCACCCCCTCCCCCTCAAAGTCCAGAATATGATGAGGAAGAAGACCTGAATCCACCAGAACCTCCCCCCAGCTCCCCTCCCCAGCAGACGATGATGCACAGTGTTGGAAGCGAAGTGCATCAGGCTCACTCAGTGGAGCAGCTTGGAAGCATTGGCAGCAACCCAGAACCTTGCACCCCTCAATCACAACCCCCTCCCCCACCCCAGCCCACTCCCCCTACCCCTGTCCAGTACCAGCCCAACCCCACCTCAGAGGCTGACAAGGACTTCCTGGGCCAGTACCTACAGCAGCTCAACTTGCCCGAAGGTGGGAGAGACATGAACAGTGATGATGCAAACCGGCTTCAGAGGCTGGAGGAGCTTGCAGAGAAACCCCATGAGAGCAGCAGTGGTGAAGGCAGCATGCATAGCAGCTCAATGGAGTACACCAAGAGCGTCATCACCACCAACCCCAACATGGCACCACTGCCAGCCCATGCCCATGACATGAGCAACCGCCGCATGCAGATCCTGGCCTCAGATCGCCAGGTGGAACAACATTACCTCCGTGACACTCCCTCCACTCTGCCCCCTCCTGCCCGCCTTCCTGACCCCCTGCGGGAAGCCCCCGTACCCTACGAAGGGTTTCCAACCTTGAACCCCCTTTCACTGGGTAGCAGGGACAACAACTTACTGCGGTCAAATGAAAACCTCTTTACAGCACCCACCACTGGTGCCGGCTTCATGCGGCTCAGTGAGAGCGATGCCATGCTGCAGCGCCAGCGGATGACGACCCCCTTCCTTGCACAGAATGACCGCACTGCTCTTCCGAGGATTCCTGAGACTTCTTTGCGCCCCACCAATCCTGCTCTAATCCGCCGGCCAGGGACCATGCCCCGGGAGGAAATGTTCACTGCACCCACAATGCCTCAAGCCATGCCACGCAACCCCTTCACCAGTACATGGTCAGGGCAAGAGGTACGCCCAGCCCACTGGCCCCAAAACCCCTACCTACAGCCCAGGCCCATAGACCGCCAGCCCAACGCCACTGCCACCCCATTCTTTCCCAAAGACAACTACCTCACTGGGCGGGAGTTTGTGTTTGACCCCACCTGTCGCATGACAGACAGAAACATGTTTGCCAGTCTCTCTTCCCCACAGCCCCAGCGAGAGCTGGCTCCAGAGACCTTCCAGCTGGACCGCTTTGACCTCAGCAGCTACTTCAGTAATTACTCGGGGACAGCTTCCCTCGACTACAGCCGCTCAGCCTGTGGCACAGCCCCTAAGGCTTTTGATGAGCGATACCGAACCCCAACAGCCACCATGGGTGAATTCCGAGGTCTGCCTCAGTCCTCCACCACAGACATGTTCAGCACCATTGGGGTGAACAGCGGCTTCCCACTGGACAAGTATGTGAGGGACACCCCATACCCCATGTACCACCCCCAGATGCCTGGGGACACCAGTGGCAACAGCGCCTTCCTGACACACCCCACCCCAGGCCAGCCTCCCTCTGTGTTTGACCGGGAATACCCCCACCGCAGCCTGTACCCCCAGAACACCCCCTACCCCTTTATTGATGAGAGGCAGTACCCCACTGCAGCCAAGCTGAGCCACCCCACAGCACCTGCCATGACCTCCCAAGAGAGAGACTTCATGACAAGGACTAACCCTGCTGAGAACCAGATGCAGGACCCATATAGATGCAGCATGCTCTACATGAACCGCTATCCTTTTGACTCTGTGTGAAGGGTGTGGAGGAGGCCTGCTTGTTTGAAAGTAATAATGTTGACTTGTTTTCAAATGATGTTAAAATCAAACTTTTACCTATGAATTGCTGCTGCTTTCAGTGGTGATGGTCTGCCCGGAGGAGCCTCCCCTGATGCTGTTGTGTGAGTGGTGGGCAGGCGGCTTGAAATCCCTCTTGCTTTGTACCTGTTGGTGGCAGACGTTTTATATATATATATATATAAATATATATATATATATATGTGTGTGTGTGTGTGTGTGTGTATACACACACTGATCTAAGTACTTAATTCCAACTAGCTTCTGAAACATGTCTACAGCTTTTAAAATGCCACATTTTTGTGACTAAATTTATTCTACTCATGAGTGGCAGCATTCAATTTGTTGCTTGGTTGGACCTACTGTGTACATAGCTTGGATGTGATCAACTTAGACAAGGACTCTTTGTGTGTTGGAAAATCAGATGACACAAAAGACCTTTCCTTAATACTATTGATGTTGTTGTGATGTGAAGCATTAGCCTTTTGTTCCTTCTCCAATTGCCGTCTTTTGAAGTGGCTACCCACTCCACCCCCCCCAATGATGCATTTATGCAGTTGGTGTGTGCATGCATGTGTGCGTATACAAATCTATAAAACTAGCATTGCGTTTTTAATTAAAGGCCACCACCATTGTGATTTGCTGCATAGTGGTCATCACCAGGCCAATTGGATGTTTGGTCATTGCCCAAATAATCTTTCATGATTTTAGTGTCATACAAGCATTCTTCATTTTCATGACGAGTGAGAATCATTAACTACATTTGCTCATGAACTTGCAAGAGTTCTCTGAACAATTCAAATTTATATTATGTTGAGAAGTTATTACACAGCCAGCTATGATGATCCAGAAATGCTGAATGACAAGCATGCATAGTTCAGTTTTTGGTTAGATGTGCACACAGAG
>JAWQFJ010016494.1:0-13596 GCA_034096865.1 Theodoxus fluviatilis | reverse complement strand
TAATAAGCGCGCGCCATCACCTTCTTCCGGTTTTTATTTTAAATACAGTTTGCTTGTTGAACATTGTCAAGCAGTCTTAACGATTAGGCTTCAAGGGCTGAATGTAAGTAAGAAAGGCAATACAGTAGTCGCCGCTTATAAAACACGCGGTTAATAAAAACAGCCGTTTTTTAAATACAGTTGGTAAGGTCCGGATTTACTTCGTTACTGATGGACATGTTCAACAAGCAAACGGTTAATAAAAACGCCGCTTATTAAAAACACTTTTGTTCGGTCCCAATGTGTTTTTAATAAGCGGCGACTACTGTACTGCCTAATTCACTACCCTTGTCTCTAAACTCAGACGATTCCAACTGCCTGTTCCGCTTTGACGTAATCTCATGACGTCATCTACGATCTAAGAGAATCGAAGAGACGACAAAGAAAGCAGTATATATAGCAAAGCGCAACCTAGGATCCTCTGACAAGCGTACCTTATCTAACCGATCAAGATAACGCGGGGATAGGGGATAAATCGAGTGTTAAAAAGATAAATCGCCGTTGTGAATAGGGGCCCAGCGAACTAACTGAATGTCGACACAATCACGCGGCACTGTTGTACATTTGCAGTCAAATTAGATCTCGTACGACGATTTGATTCAAGGCCTAGTGCTAATTGTTTTGATGGTCTGGTCTCAGTGTCACAAAAATATGATGATTTAATCAATCCCTGACCCGGAAATGTTGGGGACAACGACCATTTCAGCGTAATGACATCGAGTCAAACCGAGTTATCTTTCCTACTTCAGCAAAACGCTTCGATATATGTTGAACCTCTACCAGCAGGCGCCAAAATGCGATACTACGAAAAGAATATTGACGTTGATGGGTTAGATCCGTATGAAATACCAAACAGTTCATGCTATCATCCATTTTTCTACAATTTACAGTGCAAAATACGAACCACGAGGGTTTATGACAAGGTCGTTATAAATGCTTCACATACCTACAAGTTTACAATGGCACAGTTGGTAGAGCATTGGGCTCTTGGTCATGCATGACCAGGTTCGATTCTACACTGAAACTTTTTTTCGAGGGGTTGTGGGTTCGAACCCACCTGTTTTTTTGTGTTTGTGTGTGTGTGCGTTTTTTCCTCCTCTTTTCTCGGAGGCTGCGGGTTCGAACCCGATCTTCTTTTTTTCTTCTCCAAAACCTGGAGGTTCAGCGCCAGCGGTTTTTATTCTGTGTTCAATTGTGAGTGCTTCTGGTCAAGGTTTTGCTACAGTTTGTTGGATGGTTAGAAGGCCAGGTGTCTTCCTTGAAATGTAGGATTGTGTTTGCCCAGTCCTGAATAGCTATAGCCACTGATAATTCATTGAACAAAACTAATCTACTAATAGTATTATTGTATGCAACAGTTTTCTTGCACAACACACCATGCACACAGAGGAAGAGGCGGTTAAAGTCTAGAAATATTTATGATCATATTTTATCTATTGTTTTTGAATTTTTTTCTGCTGAAAATTTAGGCACATAAAATACGCCCAAGCACGCTGTATGAGTCAACAGGTCTGCCTACATCTTCAGGTGACTTTCCTGTCATCTGGCAGTCAGCCAAACTGTTTTCCTGTCATCTGGCAGTCAGCCAAACTGTTTTCCTGTCATCTGGCAGTCAGCCAAACTGTTTGTCTCAGTTTATTCAGTTACAAACAAACCACACACAAACACACAAACAAACAAACACAAACACCCAAACACACAAACAACAAACAAACACACAAACAAACAAACAAACACAAACACCCAAACAACAAACAAACACACAAACACACAAACAAACAAACACAAACACCCAAACACACAAACAACAAACAAACACACAAACAAACAAACAAACAAACCGAACCAAGCTACCAGCTGCACCGACCTGCTCTGATACTTGTCAAAGGACTCCTTGTCGACGTCCAGTCCTTCAACCGCGTCCACGCTGACATAGGTGTGCAGCAGCGCGGGGCACAGCTGTTTCTGGACCGAGGGGCAGGCCAGCACCGCACACTTCAAGTCGCTGCTCACGCCCTGGCCCCAGTGCTGCACACTGCAGAGGACAATGTGAAAGGAGCGGGTGGAGGCGTGGTTTTATATAGTGATTTATCACCTGTGTTCTGTCTCAAACTGCTTTGCAATTTACCTCCTCATCACTGGGCCTGCCAGCTTTGCTGTCTTTCCCGCACCCCTCTCCTTGGATGAGTCCACTAGCGGATGAGTCCACTAGCGTGGCCCGTTATCCGAAATCTTTCCCTAACACTAATTGTTTCGAGTACATTGTCATGGGCTACTTGTCTTTTCTTGAAGCAAATCACATGTTGGAGCAAGAATTAAATGAACTTACCAATTCACAGTTTATTAACGCGATGTATTAAACGCACTGTGAATGTCGGATATGTCAAACACTGCATGTGCTGAGGTAATCGGCCAAGTCCTTTCAACTTTGACACAATGAGAACTTACTCAAATTACTGTGCAAGCATTCACAGAGCAGAACGGGAAGTGAGTACTAGAGCAGACGCCCAGGAAACACCACAGGTAAAAGCTGACAAGACATGGGAGATGAGCTCAAGGCAGGCCAACTTACGGTGAGTGGGAATCCCCCTTGATGAAAGCCAGCAGGGCTCGGACAATCCTGGAGGCAGAGATCGGCCCCAGCAGGAGGTCCCGGTGTTCCAGCAGCCCCACACTCAAAGAGGAAGAACAAAGGAAAAAAAAAAAAAGGGAAAAAAAAAAAAAAGAAAAGGAGGAAAAAGAAAAAAATAAAAAAGTGAAAATATACAAGAAAGAGGGAAAGTGGAAAAAAGGGGAAAAAAAAAGGAAAGAGAAGAAACGGAGGTGAAAAGGAAGGAGAGAAAAAGTAAGACAAAAAAAGTGCGGAACAAAAAGGTATATGGAAGAAGAAACGAGGGCGAAGGGACGGGGCGGAAATAAATTGGTGAAATTAAAAGAGAGGTTGTGTAATCAGAAACGCCGGCACAAAAGCTGTGAACAAATGTGGGGGATTGATGAAGTAAAAGTCTGAAACTTGTAAAAAATACATGCAAAGACTTGAAGTTCCATATGAATTGCCTCCTTACTACCAGCCCAACCAGCATCCAACCTGCACCACTCGACACCGAGTCACCCCAAACACCCACTACAAGAACCCCTATCCTCCATCCACCGACCGTGATCACCACGCCCAACTCCTCCAGCTTCCCCGCCTAACACCCCTCTCCCCCCACACCACACTAACCCAGATCGTCCTCACTCTCGTACCCGTCGCTTCCTCCACTCTCTCATCCCTTTAACACATCCCATCTTGCCTTCCTCTCCTCCACCCCTATCTCCCTTCTCACCTCTCCCGACTCTACTTGTCCTCCTTCCCGTCACGCCCTCACCCCCCCCTTCTCCCCCCTCCCTCTCGCTCCCCTTCCTGCTCCTCATCTCCCTCTGCACTCCACTCGCTCACTCCGTCATCTTCTCTCATCTCTTGCCTCCTCCCGCCCCCCCCACCCACCCGCCCCTCCCTCCTCCCCCTCCTCCCTCGGGTCTGCTTAGGTGGTAATATTAATGTCTCTTTCAATGCAGGTGGATAGGTACCTAAAAGGAATGCGAATTATACATTGTGACATTACCTCTCGGTGCATCCTTCTGCCATTCAAACAACCGAACTCAAGCTCTGATGACCGAAGTGGGACTGAACATAACCCAAGTTTTCTAACCGTAAACTAGTCGTTTAATTCATCCATGAATCATTCATATTACCAGTTTCAAGTGACAAGTCATGAAAGCACAATTATGTCGAATCTCATGTTAATTTTTTAAGGAGCCTGGATACTCTCAAACCCTACTTTGAGTTGAGAAGATTTGATGCGTTACACGCAATATTACCCTTCACTCATTACAGCTAATCGCCGTGAGCCCATACCTTTTGTCTCGGTCCTGTCTTGCAGGAAAATACAAATAAAGTGTAAACGCTGGCAGCGGAGACCCTCTGAATATAATTGCAATTGGCCACAAAGAAAGACGATAAAACGGTCTGCTCGGCCCATTGGGTCCCCAATTATGATACGGAACCCCGCAAAATTATTGTGCATGGTCCAAGACTTCACGCCTACGCTTCAATTTAGAACTTGCTCCATAAGAGTGGTAATAAGAAAATGTAGGGGGAGAGAGATGAGAAAAATGAAGACCACGCGCAGTCGTAGAGGAAAATAACATTGGGCTCGGGCTTGGTTTGAGCCAGTAAAAGGGCATGATCCCAATGGGGCGGCCTACCTCCATAGCTCCACATGGCGAGAATGAGGGCAGTGGGGGGGCGTAAGTACCGTAACAGCAAAAAAAAGATAAGCAGCCAAACACACAAAAATGGACCTCAAAAAAAGGCACACACGAACAAACAAACAACCCCTCACTAAAAACCACCCACATTCGTCCGCACCAAACATTCAATACCCAAGCACAAACGACACACACGCCAGCACGACATAACACACCAACACACAACGCACTAACACACACCCGCCACACAAACACACGACCACCCGCACAAACATCATGACTCCACGCACCAACCACCGACAACCCATCAAATAGAATGCATCATCAACCACTTCTCTTACATATTCCAGACACACAAATCCCTACCATCACACGCACCAAACCTCACTACTACACTCCGTTACGGAGACACAACATAACATAACACGCTGAAACCCTGACACCTAAACACCTCACAAACCCTTACACACCACACAACACACTCCTGCAGTCCAAAAAATCCCCCCCCCCCCGCACCAACACACACTCACCACCCAATCACACCCACACTCACCACACTACAAACACCAGCCACCATCTCCATCTCTAAACAGCGGGAGCGCGGCACCCTTTTACACGAGAGGAACGAACTTTTCCGAAGGCACGGAGTGATCGGCTTACAGACTGGAGAACAATCGAACTTGTGCTCCCCCCCGCCGTGAGTGGAGGCCCTGACTTGGCTCCCCCCTCCCCCCACCCCCGAGCCAACCATACGTTCATATGCAATCGGTACACTCGATGAGCGAAACGAAAATCATCATGATAGGCTCCGACATTCAGCCTGTTCTCTGGTCACCCCCCGTATCCTTTCCCTCTTGTTGTCGCCCTCTGCAAGCGGGGGTTGGGGTCCCGCTGTGCAGCTTGGTGATCCTGCTGCTTCAGGAGGAAAAATGGCGAGCGGAATATTCGTAAGAGTACTGGCATGTCTTTTTTCCGACGAAAGCGAAAGAACTCTAGCGAAGGCGCTTCGAACCCCTCCGAGCAGGTCAATAGACGGTAGCTGGAGGGATGGGTATGGCCGCAGGACCGAAGGTAGAAGGAAGGAAGAAGGATAGGCAAGGATCTTAAGGATGGGAGGAAGGAAGTGAAGAAGAAGGGAAGGAAGGAAGGGGAAGGAAGGAAAAAGGGAAGGAATAGGAAGGGAAGGGGTAAGATTAGATGGGGTAATATATAATAGGTTAATGAGTAAGAGTGTTATGGCCTATCAGCCTGTGTAGGGCCTGTAAAATTCCAGATGATAGGCAGGTCTGTCGAGAATGAATGGAAAAAAGTAAGGAGGTTACCGTTGGGTGAGTAGCCCTTACAAATAAGCGGAGGTGTAGACATGTGGGAGTGCCGCTTACCCAACAAGAATGGAGGGGGAGACACTGGGAAGGCATCGGAAAATAGGCAGAGTTTGGCGGGAGGCAGAGTTGGCGGGAGGCAGAGTTGGCGGGAGGCAGAGTTGGCGGAAGGCAAAGTTGGCGGGAGGCAGAGTTGGCGGGAGGCAGAGTTGGCGGGAGGCAGAGTTGGCGGAAGGCAGAGTTGGCGGGAGGCAGAGTTGGCGGGAGGCAGAGTTGGCAGGAGGCAGAGTTGGCGGGAGGCATAGATGGATGGATGGATGGATGGATGGATGGATGGATGGATGGATGGATGGATGCATGGATGGATGCATGGATGGATGCATGGATGGATGGATGGATGGATGCATGCATGGATGCATGGATGGATGCATGGATGGATGGATGGACGCATGGATGGATGGATGGATGGATGGATGGATGGACACATGGGTGGATGCATGGATGGATGCATAGATGGATGGATGGATGGATGGATGGATGGATGGATGCATGGATGGATGGATGCATGGATGGATGGATGGATGGATGCATGCATGGATGGATGGATGGATGGTTGCAAGATGGATGGATGGATGCATGGATGGATGGATGGATGCATGGATGGATGGATGGATGGATGGATGGATGGATGGGGATGGATGGATGGATGGATGGATGGATGCATGGATGGATGCATGGATGGACGGATGGACGCATGGATGGATGGATGGATGGATGGGTGGATGCATGGATGGATGCATAGATGGATGGATGGATGGATGCATGGATGCATGGATGCATGGATGGATGGATGCATGGATGGATGGATGCATGCATGGATGGATGGATGCATGCATGGATGGATGGATGGATGGTTGCATGGATGGATGGATGGATGCATGGATGGATGGATGGATGCATGGATGCATGGATGGATGGATGGATGGATGGATGGATGGATGGATGGATGGATGGATGGGGATGGATGGATTTTTACAGCCATCATCCTTTGGAGACATGTAAGTCCACTGAACAAGATAAATCATACGGAGCAAGTCACACTGTCCCTAGTTATTCGCCTCTTATGAATTGTGTGGGGAGATGCGGTGGGTCTATTCTGACCGCCAACCCACATTGGGCGGCAGGAGGCAGAGTGAATGAATGAAGTGTTACATCCTCTCAGCCTTAGTGGGCTATGCAAGGCCACTGATCATGAACAATTACTAGAGGTGGTCAGAGTCAGAGAAAATCTCATATTCCATTGTTATTCATGTCTTACAAATCACTCAAGGAGATGTGGTGGGCCTGTCCTCAACCCCAACCCACAGTGGGGAGGAGGCAGGATGATGAGGGAGGGAGGAAGGGAGGAGGAGGAGGAGGAGGAGGAGGAGGAGGAGGAGGAGGAGGAGGAGGAGGAGGAGGAGGAGGAGGAGGACAGGAGAAGGGCAGAGGAGGCGGAGAAGGAGGGAGGAGGAATGAAGAGGAATAAGGAGGAGGGAAAAGAAAGGAAGAGAGAGGAGGAGAGAGGAGGAGGGGAGAGGAGGAGGGGAGAGGAGGAGGGGAGAGGAGGAGGGGAGAGGAGGAAGAGAGAGGTGGAAGAGAGAGGAGAGAGAAGGATGGAGGAGGAGAATGGAGGAAGGAGGACGGAGGAGGTGGGTGAGGAGGAGGGGGAAGAGAGAGAGAGGAGGGGGAGAGAGGTGGGAGAGAGAGGAGCAGAGAGAAGAAGGGGAAGGAAGGTGGAGGAAGGGGGAGGAAGGAGGGGGGAGGGGGGTAGGAAGGAGGGGGGGAGGAAGGAGGGGGAGGAAGGAGTGGGGAGGAAGGAGGAGAGAGGAAGGAGGAGAAAGGAAGGAGGTGGGAGGAAGGAGGACGAGGGAGAAGAGGAGAGGAAGAGAGAGGAGAGAGGAGGAAGAGAGAGGAGGAAGAGAGGAGGAGGAAGAGATGAGAAAGAGAGGAGGAAGAGAGAGGAGAGAGGAGAAGGAGGATGGAGGACGGAGGAGGAAGGAGGAGGTGGGTGAGGAGGAAGGGGAGGAGAAAAGAGGAGGGGGAGAGAGGTGGGAGAGAGAGGAGCAGAGAGAAGAAGGGGGAGGAAGAAGGGGGGGGAGGAAGGAGGGGGGGAGGAAGGAGGGGGGGAGGAAGGAAGGGGGAGGAAGGAGGAGGAAGGAAGGAGGGGGGGAGGAAGGAGTAGGGAGGAAGGAGGGGGGGGGGGGAGGAAGGAGTAGGAAGGAAGGAGGGGGGGAGGAAGGAGTGGGGAGGAAGGAGGAGAGAGGTGGGAGGAGGGAGGAGGAGGAAGGAGGGAGGAGGGAGGAGGGAGGAGGGAGGAGGGAGGAGGGAGAAGGGAGGTGGGAGGTGGGAGGAGGGAGGTGGGAGGAGAAGGTGGAGGCTAGAAAGAGTAGGAAGGGGAGGAGGTGTTGGAAAAGATGGGAGGGTGACACTGCAAAGGCGGAGTGCCACAGTCCAAATTTTCCGCCACTGGGCTTCAGCTCTGTAGGATGAACTTTCACTAAGTACACTCTCCATTGGTTGGAGCCTATTTCCATCGAACCAATGAGAGCCCAGCACACATCACAGCAAGCCAGTCCACCACCAATGCCAGTGCACTTGGAGTGTGCTTTGTTTCTGGTTGTCATGGAGCTCACAAGGATTAAGTTTCTCTTTCACTGAAATTTTTTTTTAATGCTCATACGGAAGATGGGGCAGCACACAATTTGTTGCTTACCTTGGATATTTTCTTTCTTCATTATTGAAAAAAGTTAAGGGTCAGCAGGAAAAAAAACCAACACACACACCTATATAACATAAATCTATATTCTTGCCTGATGACAATGACGGGGGCGTACCTGGTGGGACTGCAGGCGGGACAGCAGCAGAGAGGACTGTGCCAGGTAGAAAAGACAGGCTCTGTGGACTAGCTTGTCCTCCCACACATGGGCTTGGAAGGAGTACAGCAACAGCTGTAAAAGCATACAACCTGCCTTTGTCACAGTCACAGTAGCATGGACTGACCATGAAACATATAGATCTAAGTAGGTTAAAAAAAAATCAAAAGAAAAAACAACAAAAATTCTACATGAATGCATGCAGATACACACACACAAACACACACAAACGCCACACCACACACACACAACATGCACACACACGACACATACACATGACATACACACACACACAACATACACACACACACAACTCATGCACACAAACACTAACACACACACAATTACTATCGGACACACACACCTGCCCCACCCCACCAACATGCACACACACACACACACACACACACACACACACTCACACACACACACACACACACACACACACACACACGCGCACACACACACACACACACACACACACACACACACACACACACACACATTCAACACAACCAAAGGCACACACACATACTTATTGATTCTTGCTCGTAGCTTTTTCTTCAAAGAAGAAACACACACATGCACGCGCGCACACACACATTCACACACACACACATGCATGCACACAACACAACCAAAGACACAAACACACACACATGCTTTATGAAAAAAAAATTTATTTCACTTACATTGATTCTTACTTGTAGCTTTCTCTTCAAAGAAGAAACACATGCATGCACGTACACACACACTCACACATGAATGCTTGCATGCACACATGCACCCATGCAAGTTGCAACACAACCAAAGACACACACACACACACACTTAAAACACAAACACATTTCATTTCACTTATATTGATTCTTGCTTGTAGCTTTTTCTTCACAGAAGAAACACATGCATGCACGTGTGCGCCCACACACACACACACACACACGCATGCACACACACACACAGGTATGTGCACACCCTCGCTCAACACAACCAAAGACACACACACACACACACACACACATATGCTTTAAAAAAAACACATGACATTTCACTTACATTGATTCTTGCTTGTAGCTTTTTCTTCACAGAAGAATCATCAGTTCTTGAAATCTCCCGACTGATATCTCTGCAATGTTGAGATATATCACATGACCCGCAGACAGCTATAACACTTACTGGCAGCTTGTAGAGGATGTCATTTCAAAAATGTTATTTCTATTTTCATGAGGACATCAGTGATTGCTAGATGTCACCTGTGGCGAGACCACCCTCTCCCCCTTTGTATTAAATTTATTGTATTCACTAACCTGTCGTGTGTGAGTTAGTGTGGCCGCCAACCATAATAAATTAAGTAACGATAGGGTGTTATGGCTCGCCAACCATAGTGCCCCCTTTGGGTTCGGGGTGAGAGTTGACCCACCGCGTCTCTCTGCACGGTTCGTAAGAGGCGAGTGACTAGGGACACCGTGACTTGCCTTACGTTTGCTCTGAACAGGTCTAGTGATTTTTGTGCTAAATGGCCTTGCATAGCCTAGAAAGGTTGATGGGCAGTGAAGCACCATCCATCCGTCCATCTATCGCCAACCATAGAAAACTTTGTACAGGCTCTGTGCTGGCATGCTGAGCAGAGACGTGTGATTGGCCGTATTTCCAAAACTTGACTGGAGACTTTCCGGTGATAGACCTCACCTTATATGGGGGACGTGTGATTGGACAGCGAGGGAGAGTGGGCGTGGCCCGAGTGTTCCCATTGGAGGGGAGGGCATGGACTTTGAAGGCGTTCGCGCTTCGAGTATATAACCCCCGGTCGCCCAGTGGCCTGGACGGCAAAAAACCAACAACGAGAAAAGACTGTGTAAAACGCCATCCCGACCTCGTCAAAGAGATATGGCCTCTCTCCTCTCCACAGTCGACGAAGAGTAAAGCGCCTTCCCCCAAGATCAAGTTTGAGTTGCCGTGCTTGCCAGTGCACGAAGCTACAGAAAGGATATTTCTACGTCTGCCCGTTTCCAGGGTGAAGATTCCTGTTTTCAAGCCTGCATGAGCTCGAAGCTACAGAAAGGATATTTCTATGTCTGCCCGTTTCCAGGGTGAAGATTTCTGTTTTCAAGCCTGCATGAGCTCGAAGCTACAGAAAGGATACTTCTATGTCTGCCCGTTTCCAGGGTGAAACTCATGTTTCATCATGCCTGTCTGTGCACCTGTTCCCCTTCCCTCCCCACCAGCACCTCTAGAGCCGCTGCTACTGTCATCCTGAGGGTAGGAACCTTCGTATAAGCGGATTAGTGTGTTCATGGATCACAGCTACCTCGCTTTAGGACTACTTCGTACTTATCGATGGGAACAGACTTTGAAACAGATAAGTTGATTTTTGATCGGTTGGCGAGCCATATTTATTCTATGTTGAAGATTGAATCGGATTATTGTTTCATGATTGTCAGTACTAACCTCTAGTTATCTATATTTATCGTTATTAGGAGAAATTAAAGTGATTTGATTTGGTGACCGTCTTTCCGTCATGTTCCATCTTTGATAGAATGACTGTGTGAGATAGTGTTACTAGTTTGGCTGTGTGTGTGTGTATTTTCCCCTAGACCTTTATTCAGAAACGAGTCAAGTCGAACTCGTAACACACCTGACACTTCATGATGGACAAGTTCAGCATAGGTATCACATAGCTACAGGTGTCATGGATGTCCTGTCTAATTTCCTTCCACTGACCACAGAAAAAGACATTTTATATCACTGATGATGTTACTGCTGACCCTGCCCATCAACAAGTGTTTTGGATGACAACAGCAAAAAGTTGTGGTTAAGGGGAGACACGGGTAAGGGAGACAATTTTTTAACTGCAAAGAGTTTTAAAACTTTCATGCATGGCAATTCAAAGATATACATGAAAATAAGTGAAAACCACTTTTGCTCAATGGAAAAAAGTAGGTCATCTGTTAATTATTCAAATAACACTTAATTTTCTCTTTTCCAAAATGTACAGCTCAGAATCTATAAACAGCAAAACTAAAATTTTGGTTTCTTTAGATTTTGCTTTTCAATATCCAAAACTTGTCACATCCTTTTGGAAAAATTCCAAATACTTTTGAAAAGGATACTTACTTAGTTTATTTACTCAAAAGAAACTCCAGTTTTAGAACTTGCTTAGTGCATAGCTGCTGACCTAGGGGCTAATTTCACAAACCCATGTGACAAAATGTTGCTACATGCATAAAGAACACATCCTGAAATTACAGATCTCTACAATGCTCTGAATATTTTCTGCATAATTTCTAGTTCACAAAAAGTAGTTTCCGAGAATACGTGAAAAAAGAATCCTTGAGAAAACTTGCTTTTTCCATCTTCTATGTATTTCCAATAGTGCCGGCAAAAATTCTCAAAGGGGTTAGGTTTTTTCTTTGCATTTTTACATGTTTTCTAGCATGTTTTAAATAGAGAGACTATTGGAATCACATTGCAGAGGGTTGAAACAACTCAAAAATGCTCATAAGTCAAAATCATCAAAACTTTACATTTTGACCGTTTTTACAGTGGTGTAAAGGTGACATCAACACCTCCCCCCCAAATAATAATAATAATAATAATAATAATAATAATAATAATAATAATAATAATAATAATAATAATAATAATAATAATAATAATAATAATAAAAAAATTCAGTAGGTAGACCAACTTAAAAAATATATCTATTCATTTTTCATGGAGGTTAGACTGAGACTCTGCACATTTGTGTGTTTGTATGTGTGTGTTTTATCTTTAAAATGTCATGTACCCAGCAGATTTGTCTGAAGAAAATTGAAGAAATTTAAACTAATTTCTATGTTTTCCTAACATACTTACCAGTAGACAAACCAGTTTTGGTTCTTCCGCGAACATGTGCAGAGCATACTACAACGAATCTCGTATGCTTCTTAGATTTTCATGAACAATCTATCAGATATACGTTGAAAGGTGGTCCTAAACATTTTCAGCCAGTCTGCGCTTTTTTGTAAAGAATTTTTTTATAGATAGACGTACGATTGCCATTGCACATGTTGACGTTTAATGATCTAAACGAGGAGACGAGCACGTACTTGTGATCTCTGTAGCCAAAATCAGGCGAGCGCAGTAATATTTTCTCTGAGCCACCATGGTTTTCATTGGCTGAGTTACTGTTCATGCGGAAGAAGGCTCTAGAATAGGCGTCCAAATAGGGAAACATAATGTAGACAAAGCATGCCTCGACCGCCCACAATGGCGGATCAACCCGGTACCATCTGGCAGAGTGAACGGTTACGATGTATACGAAAGTGCGTTCGAGGTTCTTGCTGCTGTAAATAGATAGCAAAGACAATCCTGATGTCGAGATTGAGAAAACGACAATGTTCAGACTTTGATCTCGGAAGAAGGAAAGATCCGTGTGTTGCAGTCCCATCCACCGAGGGAAAAGGCAGTGAATAGATCAAGCCTACTGTCCAGGATTGTGACGTGGGATGCCATTTGGCCTGTGAGATTATTTGGTCATTTGGCCCATGACCCTGACAGGAAAAACCTGTGACATTTGGGCACTAACAGTCTGACACCCAGAGGGTTAGGGGCACACACCCCTGACAAGAAGGGCAAAGCCCTATTACTCACATGCTTGGCCTTTACATGACCTTGATCTTCATGTGTCCCTTCAGGGTCAAGATCAAACACTAAACCTAGCATGACATCAATACACTAAGAAATGCTTTACACATTTTTCCTACCAAAATACATGTGGCCTTGGCTCAAGGTCACAGGAGCTCTTCAAAGTTGGATTGTATACATATTTTGAAGTGACCTTGACCCTGAACTATGGAAGATAACTGTTTCAGAACTTAATAATTATGTGGGGCACATGTTATACTTTCATCATGAGACACATTTGGTCACATATCATCAAGGTCAAGGTCACTTTGACCCTTATGAAATGTGACCAAAATGGGGTAGTGAACCACTAAAAGTGACTATATCTCATGGTAGAAAGTGCCAATAAGCACCATTGTGCTTCCTATGTCTTGAATTAACAGCTTTGTGTTGCATGACCTTGG
>JAWQFJ010016493.1:25000-40010 GCA_034096865.1 Theodoxus fluviatilis | reverse complement strand
GAAATACATCAAGAGATAGAAAAAAATCACAGAGGTCTAAGCAAACACCACAACAAATCATAGAAAGGAAAGTAAAAAACGCATCAGCAAAAGCAACGGCATGTATGTATGTATGTATGTATTTTGGCTCTTATATAGCGCCAATCTCACACCCAAAGGCATGCTCAAGGCGCTCAACACGTTCACCCTTTGAAAAAAAGAGTTTTTAGCTGTGACTTGAAAGTCTGTATTGAAGGAGATTTCCTCAGTCTGTCTGGGATATCGTTCCGGAGTTTTGGTCCAGCATACGAGAATGCTCTCTCCCCAGATCTCTTGGTGTTGTAGCGTGGCACATGGAGTAATGACTGCGCTGAAGATCTGAGATCCCTCACAGGCTTATAAGTCTTGAGGAGCTCAACCAGATACAGCGGGGCCAAACCATTGACGCACTTGAACACATGACACAGTGTTTTGAACACAATACGTTGGTGGACAGGCAGCCAGTGTAGCTCTCGAAGGAGGGTGTTATGTGAGAACGACTAGGTGGACGTTTCACTATACGTGCTGCGGTGTTCTGCACCTGTTGAAGTCTTCAGAGATATTCTTGAGTTTCACCTAGCAGAAGGCTATTGCAGTAATCAAGATTAGACATCACCAACGTCAATACAAGAGTTGTGGCCGATTTTTCCGTCAGGCATGTGATGCTGAGACTGAACTGTAATAATGAGTTCCGCAGCTTCAGTTGGGGCTGCAGGAGGTTTGGATCTACTTGTGGTTAGTGTTTCTCCCAGTGGTAGATATTGCAGCTAAGGCTGATGGCGGTGTGTTGAAATGGGACATTTTCCACTTCCTGTAAGATGTGTATGAGGAAGAGGGTACTTATTTCAGTTATGCAGAGCGGACTTACTTATCTTTAATAATTTACAGGTATAACTCAGAAAAAGGAAATCGAGGAATACCTGTAACAAATATGTTTTCATCATAACATTCTTTTGTGTTCATGTATGTATGTATGTGGGTGTCGGCCACAGTAAAAACACCCAGCACGCACAATTTCTCCTTTGTGGAAAACAGTGTGCCAGCGCCCTTGGCAGCAGGACACTGGTCTCATTGACTTGAGACACTACACACTGAGAGGCAGCCTCGACATCAACTGAAGCACTTTGAGTCTCACTGAGTGGGAGTATCGCGCGGTATAAGAGTGATTTAATAATAATAATCTATATATTAATACGCAAAAGGTAAAACTTTGCGCAACAACTCCTCCGAGACCGTTTCGCCGATCGCTTTGCTTTTTGGCATCAGCCTAGAGGACGGTCGGGAAGGGGTCGTAGGGTATTTTTCGTGACCAAATTTGACTTTGAAGTGACGTTTTAGGTAATCGCAAGTTTCAGGCGGCAAGGGACGGAACTCTGAAAGGGAAGCTTTGGCATGTGTGACGTCGAAGAATGACGTGACGCAATTTCGTAATTTTTTTTCTCCCTCAAGCTTTTACTAGGTCCTTGCAAGTTTCAGTCGGGACTGTGAACGCCGTGTTACATCCAGGTTACCACACCACATCACTGCGACCATGTGGTGAGTTTGTCATTTGCAAATCTTGCCATTTTATTAATACGCAAAAAGGTTAATGCAAGAACTCCTCCGAGCCCGTTTCGCCGAATGGGGGGGGGGGGGGGGGGGGGGGGGGGGGAAGAGGGAGATGGTGGGAGGGTACGGATTGGGGCAGAAAGAGATGATGGGAGGGGATGGGGTGGGAGAAGAGAGGTGGTGGGAGGGGACCGGGGGGGGGGGGGGGGGAGAAAGAGATGGTGGGAGGGGATGGGGGAGGGGGGGTGGGAGATGTTCGAGGGGACGGGGTGGGGGAGAAAGATATGGTGGGAGGGGATGGGGGGGGAGGGAGAGGGAGATGGTGGGAGGGGATGGGGGGGGGGGGGAGGGAGAGGGAGATGGTGGGAGAGGGGGGGGTGGGGAAGAGGGAGATGGTGGGAGGGGAGGGGATGGGGGAGACGGAGATGGTGGGAGGGGATGGGGTGGGGGAGAGGGAGATAGTGCGAGGGGGTGGGGTGGGGGAGAGGGAGATGGTGGGAAGGGAAGTGGCATGGGAGAGGAAGATGGTGGGAGGGGGTGGGGTGGGGGAGAGGGAGATGATGGGAGGGAATGGGGTGGGGAAGAGGGAGATGGTGGGAGGGGGTGGGGTGGGAAAGAGGGAGATGGTGGAAGTGGTGGCTTGGGGGAGAGGGAGATGGTGGGAGGAGGTTGGGGAGAGGGAGAGGGAGATGGTGGGAGGGAATGGGGTGGGGGAATCGGAGATGGTGGGAGGGGATAGGGTGGGGGAGACGGAGATGGTGGGAGGGGATGGGGTGGGGGAGAGGGAGATGGTGGGAGGGGATGGGGTGGGGGGGAGAGGGAGATGGTGGGAGGGGATGGGGTGGGGGAGAGGGAGATGGTGGGAGGGGATGGGGAAGGGGGGGGGGGGGGGGAGGGACATGGTGGGAGGGTGTGGGGTGGGGGAGAGGGAGATGGTGGGAGGGGATGGGGTGGGGGGGGGGGGGGAGAGGGAGATGGGGGGAGGGGATGGGGTTGGGGAGAGGGAGATTAAACTAGCCGTGCTTTGCAACCACAGATTGTGATGTTTGATTTTGTAAACTCTGTCTCTCTCTCTGTCTCTGTCTCTCTCTCTGTCTCTCTCTCTCTCTCTCTCTCTCTCTCTCTCTCTCTCTCTCTCTCTCTCTCTCTCTCTCTCTCACTCTCTCCCCGTGCGTAGCACGGGTACCCGCTAGTAAATAATAATAATAAATAAATAACTGCAAAGAGAGGCTACCAATAAAAAAAACCCGCATCGACAACAGCAACGGCACGTTATGCCGAGACTGAACCGCAAAGACAAGTGAGACGGGCAAAAGATGCATCAACAAAAGCAACGGCACGTGATCACGAAAAAACACATGAACATGATCCACAACTATCGATCGAACGTTTTTATCAAATGATCGGAATTTATTTAGGAACAGCTGAAAAAAAAGACCTGAATGAACAAATTAGACAACCACTGTCAGCTGAGGAGATGAGTCGTTTACTTGCAAACTTTCAAGCTAGTGTGGACCCTGAAATCAATACGTGTGCTGTTTGTGGCACTCGTTTGCCAAAAAAAATGAATGAACTCTTTGTTACACATTTTGTCAGCAAATTGAAAGCCCGCGATGAGTATGTCACTGTCAGAAATTCTAAACTTGAAGAGTACCATAATGTATACGATCTCGTTCAGTTTAAATCACACCCACAGAGCTGGTTTCATCCCTACAAAGAATATGTTGTCTTTGAAAATGAACGTTTTACTTCGTGCCTCACATGTGAAAGGTACTCACGGTCTGACAATGATACACCACCCCCATATTCACTCAGAGCAGGAATGAGATTTGGATGATACAAAGAGCTTTAATATTCACCTGATTTCTTATTTTCTGAGTGCTTTTAATAAGTGGTATTTGTATTTAGCTGTTTTTGAGTTCAGTAGTTAATTGTTTTTGGGGTTATTTGCAGTTATCTGCTACGCTTTTTGTGTGTATGGCAATGTCTGTGCCAATCGCGCAAATTCCCCCCACACTGCTGTCTTTCTCTTGCTAGGAAGTCTAGGGTAGTGTGGCCTTCTTCTTGGCGGGGTACAACTTGTGGGGAGGCTTGGTGAATTCAACCAACTTGTTTGGTGGATATAATTTCACCAGCTTCCCCTGTGGGTTGACCCTGTCAAAGCAATGGCTCAATCAGGAGGACGGACTGAAGACAATTTCTTCAGGTCCCCTGCTGTGAGTCAGCGACTAAAGGAGGGTGTGGGCTGGTACGTTCGGAAGTGGCACCGAAAATGTCGCATCATGGACGAGCCTACCCTTCTGGTTTTGAAATCAGGCAAGCTCATTGAGCGCCGTAGTGGGACACGAAAGGCAAATGGGGAGCTGATTACAGCAACCTCCCTGGCGCCCGTGAAACCTACACCGGCGGGATTCTCACAGAGTCACCCGAAAGAAAGTCTCCAGGGGCAGGGCTTCCTGGAAGGTCTTAGAATGGCTGCTGCTGCAGAAGCAACAAGAATGGCTGCTGCAAAAGCAGCAGCAAGAATGGTTGCAGCAGCAGCAGTAGCAATGTTTGCAGCATTAATTGCTGCTGCTGCAGACTATCCACAGGGTGGAGAGACATCTGCAGCATCAAAAATGGCTGCAGCAGAAGCAGCAGCAAAAATGGCTGCAGCAGAAGCAGCAGCAGCAAAACGAGTGGCTCACCGTGTATGAGATAAGGTGCTCGGAGTTCGTCTCACCGTGTATGAGAGAAGGTGCTCAGAGTACGGTACTGCAGTGCACCTGCTGTGTACGCATGCTCGAAGCAATCATGGAAAAATTCACAACAATCAAGAAAAAACAGGATACAACCAACAAACCAGGAGCAGCTGGATCAAATCAAACAGTCCCATGAAGGATGGAGAGTGGACCAGATGCAACGTAATTCACCCATAGTAATCAGCCCGACTTTTCACTAGGAATCTCGGTTTATAAACACCCAGCAGCAGCAGCATCCGCAACAAGAAGATGGTAACAAACTGTCCCAATATGTGATACGGCGAATCTCATTCTTGAGTGATTTTTTAAATTATAAATTTTTTCATGTTTACAGGAAAGAGACATGATTTTAGGGTTTTTTTCTCCCAAGGCTTTAATTCTGATATATAATGTGATGCATTTTTGTTATCTTGAGCATAATGTGATGAGAACCACAAAAGGAACCATGTCACTTCAAACGAATGAGCTTTTGGTATCAAATGAAAGCCCGGAAATGGAGCTTACTGGTGATACCGCTACTCGAGAAAACTGGTATTTCATTTCAATAGGTTCTACTAATGGTATCTTTATGAAATTTTGCACAGGTGTTCAGCATCATAATACTATACTTCACACCAAATCTGATCAAGCTAACTGCCATACATTTTGTATTTTGAAGATGTTCATTTTCACTGACGGTGACACAATAGATCAAAATGGTTACAGCACTTAAAGTGCACAAAAAGACAAAAACTTAGAGTAGGTACCGGTACTTAAAATTAAAAAGGCGAATGGGGAGCTGATTACAGCAACCTCCCTGGCGCCCGTGAAACCTACACCGGCGGGATTCTCACAGAGTCACCCGAAAGAAAGTCTCCAGGGGCAGGGCTTCCTGGAAGGACAGAGTTCGTACAGGTTTTTAGATACAAAATTCCATGACTTTCCATGAGCCTCAATAACATTTTCCATGACTTAGCGTACTGTGATACATGACAGTTTTAAAGAGAAAAGTGTATGGCGCACGACCAAACTCACGCAGGCTCTTGTGCAGAAAGTTCTGGATAAAAGCCCCATCAGATATGGCCTTGCCAGGAACCTGAGTTGGATGTCTTCAAATGACTTTGTGAAGAAAGATCTGCGCCAAAATAACAAAGCCCAGTTCCAGAACTGCCTCCAGGTCCTTGAAGCAGCCAAGAGAATGGCAGCCAGTGATGTCGATGATGTTGTCAGTGAGATGTCTCATTTTGAGGCAGGGGTGCAACAGTGCAGTGAGCTGAGTCCACAGTTCCAGTCATTTTGCCATCCACAGGACCGACTGGACACCTTCTGGGTAGAAACACTGCACCACAAACAAAACAAGCTCTTTTCACTTTCTCCTCGTTTGAACCAACTGACCCGACCGGTGTGGAAATGAAACCAGGTCACCTAGCCAAAGAACCAATCAGGAAGCAGAAGACAAACGAGCCTTCAAAATTAACCAATGGGATGCAAGGGCACGTTTTCGTGTCGTTCGCAGCGTGTAAAAATAGATTGAGAGTATCGCGCACAGCACAGCCTAGACAACATCTTTATTTTCTTTCTTTAAAAAAAAAAAAATTCCATGACTTTCCAGGACTTAAATTGAAATTCCATGATTTTCCAGACCTGGAAAATGAAAAATCAAATTCCATGACTTTCCAGGTTTTCCATGACCTGTACGAACGCTGAAGAATGGCTGCTGCTGCAGAAGCAGCAAGAATGGCTGCTGCTAACGCAGCAGCAAGAATGGCTGCAGCAGCAGCAGTAACAATGTTTGCAGCATTAATTGCTGCTGCTGCAGAATTTCCACATGGAGTGCCAGCGAGATCTGCAGCATCAAAAATGGCTGCAGCAGAAGCAGCAGCAAAAATGGCTGCAGCAGAAGCAGCAGCAGCAAAACGAATGGCTCACCGTGTATGAGAGAAGGTGCTCGGAGTTCGTCTCACCGTGTATGAGAGAAGGTGCTCGGAGTCCGTCTCACCGTGTATGAGAGAAGGTGCTCGGATTTCGTTTCACCGTGTATGAGAGAAGGTGCTCGGAGTTCGTCTCACCGTGTATGAGAGAGGGTGCTTGGAGCTCGTCCCACCGTGTATGCAAGGAGAGTGTTTGGAACCTGGCCCACAGTGAGAGACAGATAGCATTGAGCCATACACTCAGTCCGTCCCTTTCATCATAGGATGGGAGGGGGACACGGGCTTGTTTCGCCAAGGCCAGTTCACGCACGCTTTGCGCAGGCTTGGGCTCCAAATGACCCCAAGTAATTGCTATTAGCTCCTCGTGCGATGGGAGCGGGATAAGCGTGCGTGCTATCAAATTTCTTTGCAAGGGCTTAATGTTTGTTAATGCTTTGTCTTCTGTAGACTAATGTTTTGTTGTTGCATCTTATTCGTTGTGTAATACTTGACATGTGACTCATGTTGTTTAACGTCGCTTGCTTTAATGTCCCAGTGGCTTATTAGTCTTCCCTTCCACATTAATATTACCCTGATTGCTTATTTTCTGAGTGCTTTTTATATGTGGTATTTGTATTTAACTGTTTTTGAGTTCAGTAGTTAATTGTTTTTGAGTTTATCAGCGCGGCAATAACACTTTTGGGGTTATTTGCAGTTATCTGCTACGCTTTTTGTGTGTATGGCAATGTCTGTGCCTATCGCGCAAATTCCCCCCACACTGCTGTCTTTCTCTTGCTAGGAAGTCTAGGGTAGTGTGGCCTTCTTCTTGGCGGGGTACAACTTGCGGGGAGGCTTGGTGAATTCAACCAACTTGTTTGGTGGATATAATTTCACCAGCTTCCCCTGTGGGTTGACCCTGTCAAAGCAATGGCTCAATCAGGAGGACGGACTGAAGACAATTTCTTCAGGTCCCCTGCTGTGAGTCAGCGACTAAAGGAGGGTGTGGGCTGGTACGTTCGGAAGTGGCACGGAAAATGTCGCATCATGGACGAGCCTACCTTCTGGTATTGAAATCGGGCAAGCTCATTGAGCGCCGTAGTGGGACACGAAAGGCGAATGGGGAGCTGATTACAGCAACCTCCCTGGCGCCCGTGAAACCTACACCGGCGGGATTCTCACAGAGTCACCCGAAAGAAAGTCTCCAGGGGCAGGGCTTCCTGGAAGGACAGAGTTCGTACAGGTTTTTAGATACAAAATTCCATGACTTTTCCATGACTTTCCATGAGCCTCAATAACATTTTCCATGACTTAGCGTACTGTGATACTTGACAGTTTTAAAGAGAAAAGTGTATGGCGCACGACCAAACTCACGCAGGCTCTTGTGCAGAAAGTTCTGGATAAAAGCCCCATCAGATATGGCCTTGCCAGGAACCTGAGCTGGATGTCTCCAAATGACTTTGTGAAGAAAGATCTGCGCCAAAATAACAAAGCCCAGTTCCAGAACTGCCTCCAGGTCCTTGAAGCAGCCAAGAGAATGGCAGCCAGAGATGTCGATGATGTTGTCAGTGAGATGTCTCATTTTGAGACAGAGGTGCAACAGTGCAGTGAGCTGAGTTCACAGTTCCAGTCATTTTGCCATCCACAGGACCGACTGGATACCTTCTGGGTAGAAACACTGCACCACAAACAAAACAAGCTCTTTTCACTTTCTCCTCGTTTGAACCAACTGACCCGACCGGCGTGGAAATGAAACCAGGTCACCTAGCCAAAGAACCAATCAGGAAGCAGAAGACAAACGAGCCTTCAAAATTAACCAATGGGATGCAAGGGCACGTTTTTGTGTTGTTCGCAGCGTATAAAAATAGATTGAGAGTATCGCGCAAAGCACAGCCTAGACAACACCTTTATTTTCTTTCTTTAAAAAAAATTTAAATTCCATGACTTTCCATGACTTAAATTGAAATTCCATGATTTTCCAGGCCTGGAAAATGAAAAATCAAATTCCATGACTTTCCAGGTTTTCCATCACCTGTACGAACCCTGCTTGACACATTCGGACGACGCCCTCTCCAGCTGAGCAAAAGACCGGGGATCAAAGGTCACCGCCGGAATCTTGTTCACCACCCCGCGCGTGGCGCTAGCCGTCGCCAGAAGTGACAGGTTGCGTGCCACAGGGTGGGAAACAGCCTGAAAGGGAAGGCGCTCATCTGGCATCGAGAGAAGCCAGGGCACGTCCACAGCCCGAAAGGAGTCCGAAGCTGAGACTGACTCAGACCACGGAAAAGAATCCGCTAGCTCCGACACATCGCTAGGAAGCTTGCCCATACAGAACTTCGCTAGGCCCGAACGTAACGCGCAGTTCATCACGGACGTCCGGGCCAACATGTCTTCTGAGAACAGCAGTTCCGGCACTTGCACAGGAGGACCAGTTTCCATAAACCCCTCCAAGCGAGAAAGAGAAGACGCAAACGAGGAAGGGACCGCCCGCTGACCCACGTCCGCGGTAAAAGCTGCCACGGAAGCCAACGCCGACTGACGATGCAACCGCAGCAGATCGAGCGCCGATTTCCCCAGTCCCCCAGAGACCGGGGCATCGTCACGAACGACTTGCTCACCAGCTGAGCCAAACGGTCCCTCACCGAGATCGTCCACAGACAGAGAGTGATAAGAGCGCTGGTCAGCCGACGCAACGTCCCACCCCTCATCCGCAGCCACATTGGAAGCCCGGTCCGAGAACCGAGCGTGCCAACTCGCTGGGCTCTGACCCGGTCGTACTAGACTCGCCTCCCCGCGGGGAGAATCACAGTCGCCGACTACGGAGCCAGAGAAAAAACCAGATCCGGAATGCAGACTAGCACGTACAGGCTCACCTGACACGTGAACTGCCGCAACGACGGGAGCACGGTGACCGTGCCCATGCCTGTGCCGCCCCACCCCGCTCGAACTTGTGGGAGCGAGGGGGCGGGGCACCTGGAATGGCACGGGAAGGGAGGAAGCGTGCTGACCGGCCCAAACAGCGTCTGCTGAATGGTCAGTAGTCACGCTCCGTCGAGATCCCACCGCAGAGCTCGACCTTTCAGGAGCACGGTGGACGTGGAGCACCGCCCCACTCGACACATGGGAGCGCAGTGGAAGGGAGGCAGCGTGCTGACTGGACCCAACAGTGTTAGCTGAATGGCCGGTAGCAACACCCTGCCGCGATCTAACCGCCGAGCTCGACCTTGCGGGAGCGCGGTGGAGGTGCGACACCTCCCCGCGCGACCCTTCGAAAACGCAGGTGCAGGGTATTGAGGACCGCATGAGAGGAGAGGCGGCGTGCTCACCGGACCGAACAGTGTTAGCTGAATGGCCGGTAGACGCTCTGCCTAGGTCTGACCGCAAGCTCGACCTTTCGGGAGCGCGGGACCGCCTTCCATCAGAATGCCGCATGGCACCACCTTCCGAGAGCGCAGGGGGCACAGAGAAACGCACGGGAAGGTAGGCGGCGTGCTCACCGGACCGAACAGTGTCAGCTGAATGGCCGGGAGACGCTCTGCCTAAGTCTGACCGCAAGCTCGACCTTTCGGGAGCGCGGGACCGCCTTCCGTCAGAATGCCGCATGGCACCACCTTCCGAGAGCGCAGGGGGCACAGAGAAACGCACGGGAAGGTAGGCGGCGTGCTCACCGGACCGAACAGTGTCAGCTGAATGGCCGGGAGACGCTCTGCCTAGGTCTGACCGCAAGCTCAACCTTTCGGGAGCGCGAGACTGCCTTCCGTCAGAATGCCGCATGGCACCACCTTCCGAGAGCACGGGAACGGGACCCATCTGACCGCACGATACGTACCCGCCCGAGCCGACCGGCTCGCGCACCCGCCCGGGCGAACGGGAACTGTACATGCTGGACATGGGTGGAGGAGGGCTGAAACCAAAACACAACTCGCGGTCTGACAGACAAGCAACAACCGACCCCCCAGAAGAAAGTGGAGAGGAAACGTCAGAATACTCCTCGCCCATGAAAACGGGGGAGGCAGCCCCAGAGGATAGAGGCCGGGAGCCAAAAAACCCCGAGACCTCACTCCTAGGTTCCGACCCTGACAAAAGCAAAGCAGACGGCAGCGCCAAAGTCTCGCGAGAAGCTGACGACGCGTCCAACGCCGTCGTTCGCCCCAAGGCAGACTGGGAGGCAGCCAGCAAAGGCGCAGGCGCCATTCCTAACAACAACGGCGGGTGAGAAAATCCCCCCGCTCGTACCACACCAGGAGAAAGAGCGAACGCTGGACCAGCCACATGGTCCACCGTCGCAACAGACCGCGTGGTGAGCACAGCCATACCCGAATGCGAAGGACAAAATTCCGCAGCTACTCCTGCCGACGCAGGAAAAGACGCGGTAACTTGCACAGACGCCCGACGCGTGGAAGTCGAAGCAGGAGGCAGAGAGGAAGACCGCGTTCGAAGTGAACGCGAACTCCTGTCAACCTCCGAACCCACTGCCACTGCAGAGAGAGCGCCAAAGCTGCGACCGCTCCGCGCACGAGGCGCGTGGGAGCGAGACGCCATTACTGCGCACGGGACGCAAAAACCTCCCGTACGTCGAGTAATGCGAACGACACAGTGACAAGCGAAGACAAGCAAACAAGCAAACAGCAAGTCGTCGCTATAACTGAAAAAAAATGAGTAGCGACGCACCGAAGCAACTACAAAGCCTCCAGCGCGTGCACTCAAAACAAAACAAAGCGACCAAGCCAAACGAAAACGTCAAAAACAGACGCAAGCAAAGCGGCAAGCCGCAAACTTCCCTTAAACTCCAGCGAAGGGAAACTGCAAACTCCACACCACACAAAGTAGCTCGAGTAATCCACGCACGAAGTATCCACGTGCGAGCGAAACGCGACAGCAGTTTCGAAAAAGTTCAAAGAGGACTTGGTGGCTGTCTGCTGGCGCTTATATAGGCATGGCTATCGTGGTCTTGGGAGTTACCTCCCCTTGACTGGCGCCCCTGCCTATGTCTAAGCGACCGGATTGGCCGGGGCAGACAGTCACGTGGGTATGAATTATGCAAATTCTTTTTTCGAGGTCAAAAGGTCATATATCACTGGTTTGTCTACTGGTCAGTATGGTTGGAAAACACATTTTCTCTTTCACTGAAAATGTTTAACTGAAATATTGCTCATAGGGATGATGGGACACCATGCAGCCTGTTGTGCATCTTCAATTTTTCTCTGACTGCTAAGTGCGATTTTCCATTCCATCATGTTCACACGCATCCCATGGCATTCCAAGTTACCTGTAGACAGTGTCCACAAGGTGGAGGGTGGGGAGGATGCAGACGGTGATGGCACGCTGACAGAGGTGGTAGCACTCCGTCACAAACTTGTGCTGGCCTTGAAGGTTTTCTGGCAGGGGGCCCACCTCCTGAATGCCCTGAGACACTGAGCAAGACAATACAGGGAACATGCAGTGGTGGTAAACCCTTGTTTGGCAGGAAATTCGACATCATGTATCACGTGTAAGTTACATACAAATCCACACACAACAACCCATCCACCCACCCACACCTGCACACATGCAAACACACACACTTACATACACAAACACTGACACACACACACACACACACTTCTATACACACACACATACATGTATACAGACACACATGCACACAGACACACACACACACACTTCTACACACACACACACACACACTTCTACACACACACACACACTTCTACACACACACACACATTTCTACTCACACACACACACATACACTTCTACACACACACACACACACTTCTACACACACACACACACACACACACTTGTACACACACACACACACACTTCTACACACACACACACACACATACACACACACACACACACACACACACACACACACACACACACACACACACACACACCTATCTGGTTGCCGGCCAGACACATTTCCAGGTTGTAGTGCAGACGACAGGCTTTGGATGAGCAGTATGTCAGGTCCACCAAGCAGCGCGTGTCGGGCTTGAAGATGGGCTCAAAAAAGTACAGCAGCACCGCACAGAAGTTCACCATGTACCCTGTAGAGATGATGCAAAGGACATCTTCAGCACTTTGCCTTTCCGTGAAAAATGAGGTCCCCCCCCCAAAAAAAAAAAAACAAGTTTGTTAGGGTAACATGGAAAAAAGAAAAATTGGGTCTGTAAGTAGACCCAAGTTTTAAAATATTTTTTTTTTAAGGAGGCCAGATCAAAACTGCACAAATGTGTGTGTGTGTGTGCATGTGTGTGTGTGTGTGTGTGTGTGTGTGTGTGTGTGTGTGTGTGTGTGTGTGTGTGTGTGTATGTGTGTGTGTGTTTTTAAGAAATCTCATGTATACAGTGGATTCATTTGAACATGAATCAATATTTCCCTTTTGCTGAAAACACGTTTTGTAAAAAAGTGGTGCTTGTACGGAAGATGGGACAAAATGGAGTTTGTTGTCTACCTAAAATATTTTTTTCTTTTTCCCTCCCCCACAAAATATTTTTAACTGTTACCATAACTTTTTTTCTAACAAAAACAATGCAATTGAGGCTCTTATACAAATCCTTTGTGATATAAACACTTTATTTTTGGTGATTTGTTCCTTGCATTAATATTTCGTATTATATAATGCTCCCACTTAAAATACGAAGTTGTTTGAATTTTCTGTTAGCATACAACATGTATACATGCATGTGAGTGTGTGCAAGTTGGTTGTGTACATGCACATCCAAATAAGCATGCAGGCAAACATGTGCAACAATAAGCAATCATAAGGATGAACTTCATAAACTTTCACTTATGACAACAATAACCAAAATAAAAGAAGAAAAAAAGACAGATTACTTAACTACATTGTAAACATCATATCCTTGATAATAAAATCAGTCTGATCCACTTAATTTCAATCAATTTCTATGACAAAAACAAAAAGAATAATAAAAAGAAGGGCAAAGCCCATACGACTCACATGTTTGACCTTGACCTTTATATGACCTTGACCTTCAGGTGACCTTCAAGGTCAAGGTCAAACAACTAAACCTACCAATGACATCATACACTAAGAAATGTTTTACACATTTTTCCTACCAAAATACATGTGACCTTGACCCAAGGTCAAGGTCATCCAAGGTCATGCAACACAAAGCTGTTAATTCAAGACATAGGAAGCACAATGGTGCTTATTGGCACTTTCTACCATGAGATATGGTCACTTTTAGTGGTTCACTACCCCATTTTGGTCACATTTCATAAGGGTCAAAGTGACCTTGACCTTGATGATATGTGACCAAATGTGTCTCATGATGAAAGTATAACATGTGCCCCACATAATTATTAAGTTTGAAACAGTTATCTTCCATAGTTCAGGGTCAAGGTCACTTCAAAATATGTATACAATCCAACTTTGAAGAGCTCCTGTGACCTTGACCTTGAAGCAAGGTCAACCAAACTGGTATCAAAAGATAGGGATTACTTTGCCCTGTATACCATATATAGGTCAGGTATCCAATCTCAAAGACTTCAGAGAAAATTGAGAAAATGTGAAAAATGACTGTTTTTTAGACAACATTTATGGCCCCTGCAACCTTGACCTTGAAGCAAGGACAAGTCACTATGTATGCTTTTTGAGGCCTTGTCATCATACACCATCATGCCACATTTGGTATTGATAGACTTAATAGTCTCCGAGAAAAATCCAACGTTAAAGTTTTCGGACGCCCGGACGCCCGGACGGCCGAACGGGTGAGTACATAGACTCACTTTTGCTTCGCATGTGAGTCAAAAATGAGCTCAGTATAGCAACTCTAGAAATACATCAAAACTGCACCTCTGTTATTGCTGAAACACACACAGAGACCGAAAACAAGGAGAGGGAGGCAGGAAGAAGACCGACCGTCCCCGCAGGTGATTTTGTGGTCCATGTAGGAGGCCAGGGAGAGGGCCATGCGTTCCTGGTTCAGGTTGAGGATGGCGGCCATCCAGGCCAGGGTCCACTCCTTCAGGCTGGCGTCCTGCTTGTAGCGTAGCACGTGGGACAGTCCCGACTGCACCAGCTGCTGTATCCGCTCCAGCCCTCGCTGGATTGCATTCTGCAAGCATGCAATACCTCGACATGAAAACACATGATGTAGCTAATGCCATCATACACCAGCTGCTGTATCTGCTCCAGCCCTCGCTGGATTGCATTCTGCAAGCAAGCAATACCACGACATGAAAAAAACATGATGTAGCTAATGCCATCATACACCAGCTGCTGTATCTGCTCCAGCCCTCGCTGGATTGCAGTCTGCAAGCAAGCAATACCACGACATGAAAAAACATGATGTAGCTAATACCATGATGACATGAAAAAAACATGATGTAGCTAATGCCATGATGACATGAAAAAACATTATGTAGCTAATGCCATGATGACATGAAAAAACCTGATGTAGCTAATGCCATGATGACATGAAAAAAACATTATGTAGCTAATGCCATGATGACATGAAAAAACATTATGTAGCTAATGCTATGATGAAATGAAAAAAATGATGTAGCTAATGCCATGATGACATGAAAAAAACATGATGTAGCTAATGCCATGATGACATGAAAAAAACCTGATGTAGCTAATGCCATGATGACATGAAAAAAACATGATGTAGCTAATGCCATGATGACATGAAAAAACATTATGTAGCTAATGCCATGATGACATGAAAAAACATTATGTAGCTAATGCCATGATGACATGAAAAAAACCTGATGTAGCTAATGCCATGATGACATGAAAAAACATGATGTAACTAATGCCATGATGCAGCATGTGAT